>JAOVVF010000017.1:14280049-14300573 GCA_028565595.1 Duopalatinus emarginatus | reverse complement strand
GTGGTGCCTGGGGGGTGGGGGGGGGGGGTTCTTGTCGACAGGAGAAAGGGGGGGCCCAACTGCAATGAACCAGCTTTGGGGGGGGCCAGCTAGCAAAAGGTTGAGAACCACTGGTGTATAATATTTAAAATAAGGTGCATAGTACACAATAAGACACAGTCCTTACTTACACTACAAATTTGATTACAAAGCGCATAGTGGTGTGTGTGGTATGTCCACAAAATCCATCGCACTATACACACACACACACACACACACACACACACACACACACACACACACGTGTGTGTGAAAATAAACCATCAGCTTTCCTAAGTTTATACTGATATCTAGCTTCAGTCTTTTTTGCGTACTTTTTGCCTACTGTCAGATAAAGACTGCAGGCAGTGAGAAAGAGAAAGACTGAGGGTGTGACTCACAGTTTTCTTTCCCAGGATGTGAGCTATGATGTAGTGTGAGGACAGAAGTGGCTCAGAGATCCCGTGCTGCTGAAAGCATCGTGTCCACACGCTCACCGCCTGCTCAACTGTAACACAAGAGTCTACAGGAGGAGCGAGTGCGCCATCTTCACCTCCACATGGGAAGCACAGCAGAGTCTGAGGAGAAAGATGCAGTCATTATCTATACTGTCAAACAACTTTTATTCTTATGCACTAAAGATGTGGCTATGCAGTGATTTATTATTTTATACATCACAACATTTGCCTTTCTAAGATAATTAACACAATGTGAAGTATAAACAAACAAAAACATATTTACACAATTCATTTAAATAAAAAAATAATAATAAATCAAGAAAACTGAATAACAGCAAAGCTTGTGTGTATAAGTTATTATTTTATCAGTTATCATCTGGATGTTAATTACAAGCTTAATGTCTGTGGAAGTGGAAAGGATGTATTTTTCCATCTGGTTTTCTGAATGTTGGTTTTCTGTTCGTTCTGTTCTGTTCTTCCTATATGTACTCTTCTATGCTCTTGTGTTTGTCCATCATATCAAGAGAGTTTGTGTTATGTGTTACGTTGACTGCTACCTGAGCAGCTTACTGGATTCTCACCCTAAACATTTCCATATAAATATGTTCTGGCATACTGTGCAAAAAATAAGCAAATTTGACTTATGTGCATTATTATGTGAATTAGTCAGAAGTTAATTTAAATACAAGTAAACTAATTCAGCCTAAGGCTTTTTTTTAACTAACTGGTTATTACAGTATATGACATTGACATTTACAGTATTTGGCAGATGCCCTTATCAAGGGCAACTTACATTTATCTCATTTTATACAACTGAGTTGAGGATTGGTGGCCTTGCTGAAGGATCCAACAGTGATAACTTGGTGGTTGTGGGATTTTAACTCATCTGAATTCACTTCAGATCAGACATCCAATCTCTAAAATAATGAGCTACCACTACAACCAGACAGACAGACAGACAGACAGATAGGCAGGCAGACAGACAGACAGACAGATAGATAGATAGACAGACAAATAGATAGATAGATAGATAGATAGATAGACAATTATAATAATGATAGATAATAGATAGATAATAGATAATTATTATTATTATTATTATTATTGTTATTATTATTTTTTATCAGTATTAATTATTTTTTATTTATTCTTATTATTATTATCATTATTATTATTATTATGATGATGATGATGATGATGATGATGACGATGATGATGATTATTATTATTATTATTATTACAACCCGCTAATATTACAAAACCTCTTGAAAATTGCTTAATTCTGACATCATGTGTCATAAACAGTAATAAATAATAATAATAATAATTAGTAATACTATTGTTATTAATTTATTTTTTTTATTTATTATCATTATTATTATTATTATTATTATTATAAACGGGTATTATTACAAAACCTCTTGAAAATTGCTTACTTCTGACGTCATGTGTCATAAACACTAATAAATAATAATAATAATAATTAGTATTACTATTGTTATTAATTTATTTTTTTTATTTATTATCATTATTATTATTATCATTATTATTATTATCATTATTATTATTATTATTATTATTATTATTATTATAAACGGGTATTATTACAAAACCTCTTGAAAATTGCTTACTTCTGACGTCATGTGTCATAAGCACTAATAAATCATTTTAACTAGGTAAACCAAATCTTAAGGAAATTATGCATTAATGAATAATGTCTCTGCAGTTGTCCTCTGTCTCACCCGCTGCTGTATTAGTCCTCTTCTTATGCGCTGAGTAAAGGTCCAGCAGATCCTCCTGCTCACTGACCCCAGACATAACATTATTCATCCTCTGTGTAGAACCGCGTCCTGATACACTCATTTATAAACCAAGCGGACAGTATTAACAGCTCCTAGGAGAAACACGCTGTCCATGCCGCTCACATGAGCGCACTCAAACACGGAAGCTGTAGTCAGACAAGTTTCAAAATAAAAGCCTAAGAATTTGACACATAATAACGAAGGGCCATGTCATAATTATATGAAATGAAAAATACAAATAATAAAAAAAATATATTTTAAATAAAATAAAATAAAATAAAACTCAAACCAAAATATTTTTTATAGATATAATATGATTAACCGCCAGGTGGCGCCAAGACATTTCTCATCCATTAGAGGGCGAGAGACAGACAGGAGAATCTGACCTTGTGGTGACATTTAGTTTGTCCCCACAAAGTAAACCCATAATTCATTAATCTTTATATTATGTATCTGCTTTATCACGGTCAGTCCCTCACAGCCAGTCCCTCTAACACTGGGCACAATGGGCATACGGTGAAAGAAGAACTTGGCCTGGATGACCCAACACAGTAAACCATCCATACACAAATTCACATTGATTTAGTGTAACCTGTTGGCCTGTTTGCATGTCATCGGACAACATGAAGAAACCAGAAAACCCAGAGAATCTCTGGATAGACAGAAAACTGAGCTTCTGAATCAAACCCAGTACCCAGGAAATGTGAAAATCCTCCGCTACCCAATGCACCACCAACAAGGTTTTTTTTTTTTTGCTGCTGCTGCTATTACTTCTACCTTTAATCTTCTTTTGGTTACTGAGATTATGTTTAGGGTTAGGATTTAGTTGGAAGGTCATCATAAGGGCAATAGGACAAACACTTGTATGTAGGTTTTGTTTATTGGGCATTTTTTTATATTATATTATAATATTATTTTATATTATATATATTGCAAACTGAGCAATAATTAACGTTTTCTTTATGCACTTTTTCTTGCTACTCAAAGGCCTGAATGGTTGATTTATTCATTATTGTTATTTTATTTTAAAATTTATTAGACTGTGGAAAAAGTTTATTTTGATATTTACCTCAGAAGGCTGCAAACAGAAAAGAGGCATACAATGTTTATTTAAATTTTATTTAATATGCCATTGATATGTTGTTTTTTTTTTTATTCGATTTTGCATGTCTGCAATATTAAGTTATGTAAGCGTTGCTTGTTTCTATATTCAATGTTAAAGCAAAACTTGTATGGGTCCATATTAAAAGGTTCATTTGTTCAACGTTGGCCCACTGTGTATTTGAGTTTGACACTCCTGATTTAGACCATATAGGACCTTTGGCTGGTCCACATGAGGAAAGTGTGCCTTTTATTACATTTTCTGCATTGATTATGACAGTGGCAGATCCTCGCATGAATAACAAGACAAAACTGTGTGTGTGTGTGTGTGTGTGTGTGTGTGTGCAGATGGATAGATACTTAACCTTTACTTAAGAATATAAGATGAGAGCCATTAGTAGTTTAGATTACATTAGCAGTTAGTAACCTAAATGACATGACATTTCATTCAGACATTTCAGAACTTGGGCCCATTGCGTCCAGCCCAGATGAACCCAGGCCAGGCATCCAGACACACATTTAATTTGTGCAGATATGTGAGTATTGCACAGGCAAGATGCAATAAAGTGGAAATGTTCAAAGACATCCCTTTGTCTGTGAAGAGCACTAGGACTATCATGACTGTGCTGATCGTGCATGTGTGAGAAAGAGCTTTGTAGGCCAGATGGTACTGATTGTTGTTGTGAACTGGAAAGTTCACTACGGGTCTGTCAGAGTCCAACTATGGTTCTAGTGTTTACTCCAAACACATCACATACTGTTGCAACCAGTCAGACTGAAAACACACACACACACACACACACACACACACACACACACACACACAGGAAAGAAAATAAGCAATAATGTGAAGGAAGGAAGGAAAAGAGGAAAAGGAAGGAAGGAAGGAAGAAAAGGGAAAGGCTGAAAACAATAATGGTGTTGAAAGAACAGAATAGAAAAGTAGATTTGAAAAAGAGTGCAAATCAGGCGTGATGTGATATTCATCTGTCTCAGAGGTGTGCCTGGGTTTCATTCAGAGTGTGTTTGTAATTACAGTGAGGGAAGCTGCTGATTCTCTCGTATACATTTTCACTGATATTCTGGGCAGGAGTCGATTACTGCATCCGGTCCCCAAGCCAGCAATTTATTACTCTGATGGAGTAGAGAGGGGGTAAAATAAAATTGAAATATATCAAAAGATCAGGCTGATGTGACTAATACAGCAAAGTTATATAATAAGACACACATGCAGGTTTAAAACATTAGTGGTTTACTGTAATGATATTTAAATGAATTTATTTTTTATTGTTTTCTATTATTTAAGACTGTCCTTTTTTTGGTTTGTCCTTTACAGAAGACAGTACTACTAGTCTTTTGTGACAATCTTCGAAAATACACAAGTAATCTGAGATCTGAATGTGAAGTCTGAATATATATACTAGACCATTGGAAGAGCAGAGGACTAAATATAATTGTTGATTTCTGTCCACTTATTAAAAACTGGTTTTACTACTTATAACCCTTTCTTGTGTGAAGATAGTGATGATCTGGGTTTATTTTTAACCTTCCATTGTCTGAGAGTGTACTGACAACTTGCTAGTATCAGTACAAAAAAAAAAACACTGCAAAACCAATACAGAATTCCTCCTCAGGGTTTTGTAAATTCGACATTTCACTGGGACTCATACTGTATACACTCATAGAGAAAAGGTTCACTGTAAAACTATAAAGGTTGTCAGTCCCTCTGGGGCTTCTAAATACTGTACAGCTGAGTGTTTCCAGATCAGATAGAGCTCCTTTTTCTAAAAATGTAGCTCTGTTATAAGATTCTGTTCATTAGGTCTGTCTGGTTTTTTGTATGTTATTCACTCAAGATCCAGTTTGAGTGTTACGAACATGCAAAAACTGTTAAGAATTGCAGTAATTTCTATGACACAATGTCGCAGAATTAGTTTTAATTATAATATTGTACATTGGTTTTACAACCTACTTTCTTCTTTTCTTTTCTCTTTCACTTCTCATTGTTCATTTTAGCAGGTTTTATATTATGTAATGCTTATTGTGTAACTCAGTTATTGATATTAGCAAGGTCATACTGTGTAACAGAATATTTTATGCATGTTTTTGTTATGTAAACTAAAGTGACTGCCTACATTTTCATCACATTCTCCACTTAGAATTGAGTTCAGATGTGGATCTGGCACCAAAATTGTTTTTATAGCAGTTAATGCTTACTAATGATATGTATGTCATGTGAAAATGCAGATTTGCTCGAGGTCTTGCTGAGAAATGCCTAAAATGATTATTAAAAGACATCACCCTTAATAAGATTCAAGTTCTCTATGACCAAGCATCACTTAGCAATAAGCATTACAAAAACACACATGTGGCACAATAAAAGGTGCAGAGCTCAGCTTTATCTGCTCCATGTGGTCAGGAGAGGTGCAGTAATGAGCTCACCACATGTTCATACCGTCTTTCTGTTGTGTAATATCATTCAGCTGTTTTTGTGTTTTTAGATCTCGGTGTTAGTTTTCAGTCCAATTCAGATCAAATTTTAGACACATAAATCAAGCAGATAAGGGATAATAACATATCATGTAATTTCCAAGATAAATATAAAATACCCAAATACAGTGACAGTGACTGCAAGACTAACCTACTGATTTCAACTATGGTGCATCTTTAATCAAAACTGGAAAATATGCCCCACACACATTTAGAGACAAATTATGGTTAGAGAAACACTCATTTGTTTGGGGATTTTGCCATTCCCAACTAAGCCACCAGAACTTAATGCTATCAAACACATCTGGGATGCCATAAAAAGCTCTCGGTACACTAGTCTAATACTTGGCATATCGTCCAAATTCTGTGTGCAATAAACACCATTCTTCCTGCAGAATGGTCCACAAATCTGTTGTATTCTGTAGTATAGGATTTCTGCCATCTACAGCATGCTGCATGGCATCCCAGATGTGTTTGATAATGTTGAGAATCTGGTGACTTAAGATAGGAATGGTAAAACTCCAAACTGGATGGCACGGTGGTTCACAGCAAGACAGACCTGGGTTGAATTCCCTAGCTGGCCTGCCATTTGCATGTTCTTCCTCTGTCTGTGTGGGTTTTCTCTAGGAGCTCCAGTTTCTTCACATCTCACTCCAAAGACATTCAGTCTTCTTCTTTTTATCCACTTTATCTGCCAGTCTGGCACATGTGGGCTGGAGCCAATCCCAGCATCATCGCCAATCCATCGCATGACCAACACACGCTCACGCACACATTCGCACCTATGGGCAAATTACATTGACCTATCAACCTAACATGCATGTCATTGGACTGTGGTAGGAAACCGGAGTACCCGGAGGAAACCCACTCGAGCATGGGTGAACATGCAAAATCCATGCAGAATGGTTTAGACAGGAAATCAAACTCAGATTGTCTTGCTGTGAGGCGACAATGTTAACCACTACACCACCACACCGCCAAAGACATGAAGTCAGGTGATATTATATTGCTCCTGTCCTGTGATGGACTGACCTGTCTATGGTGTGTCCTTTTGAACAGTGAGTGGGATAGACTAGATCAACCCATAGTAGGATAAGTGGCTTAGTGAGTGAACTGAATTTATTACAATTGAATTATTCTGACACCTGAATTGTTAGCATTCACTAAACTGCTCATTATATCTAAATTGCATTTTTTGCAGCTTTATTCTATCATTCTTGCCATGTTCCAGATGGTCTCATTTCTCTGGCTCACATGGTGTCCCCAGTGCTTTAGTCCACTCAGTGGACACAGTGAGTCTCTCTCTCTCTCTCTCTCTCTCTCTCTCTCTCGCTCTCTCTCTATTCAGACTTAAAGGACTGAAAGGAATTTCCACAATGGGGCTTTGTGCCTTGAAAACACTGAAGTCATAGTTTCCCAGGCTCTGTCCCTTTGAGATGCCTAGCAATGAGTACAAGAGCGGAGAAAAGAGGACCTGGCAACCATTTGGCATAGGAAAATGGAGATGATACAGGGCATTCTTGTGCTTGGATGATAATTATATAATTATGAAAGGTAGGGCTCAGTTCATACAACTCGAGCTGATTGTAGGTCTGATTTATGACTCACAAGCATAATTAGCAGACCTCAATATAAGTGAAGAATTATTTTACAATAAATCATACATCAAAAAGCATAACTCATTCACTGGATTTATAGTGGGAAGTCTTCAGGGTACATTTTCAAGCAGAGGATGAAAGGGCTGCTCCCTGATGGATCATTCCTGAGCTATGCATTCATCTGGTCTGTCATTTTCATTTATGCTATCGGCAGGTCAGCTCTTGTAGGAGAAACCTTTTTTAATGAAGAGTGTGATATGCACTTTATGAAGAAGGGTATGAAGGAGGCAGAAGTTAGCTCTTGTGGACAGTGCAGTGGGGCTGATATCTGATTATGCAATAACAAAGATCCACCTAAACTCAGGGTTTTGCAGGAATGTTGTGGATCCTCTAAAGTGCACAAGATGTGGACAATATGTGTAATTTTTCATAGAGATTAAAGACAATAATGGTATTTTGATCTTTAGCATGGAGGTGTTTCACTCTCCCTGGTATTAAATATCAGGAAGCATTTAACAAATATGACATAGCAACGCAAGTAAATAAAAGGCAAATGCCTGAACTAGAATATCGCGCTAGAACAGGATGAAATGTACTACGATGACACTGTTCAAAATGTATTTATACGTGCTGGGGCATTAAAAAGGGGTGATCTATAATCGCTTTGAATACTACTCATAAGATTACTCATTATTTGTAGTTTGGGTGGATTTTCCATTGACAGTGGCTGATATGTACTGAACCAGTAGCTAAGCTTATACGCAGACAACACTATGTGTGTGTGTGTGTGTGTGTGTGTGTGTGTGTGTGTGTGTGTGTGTGTGTGTGTGTGTGAAATAAGTCACTCACCCCTTTACAAACATTAACATAGTTTCCAGTTTGTGCCCCGACTCTTCCATTTATCTTACAAGAGTAGTTATGATGCAGTTGCCTCATGGTCCATTTCACTAAGAGCTTTTGATCATTTGTTTTGCCCCGTTATCATTTATTCTGTGGTGACAGATCTGTGAGTAGAGATGTTCCTCACAATGGCCTTTTAGCCTTAAAGACTTCTCTTAGCTTAGCTGTCAGCATGGAAACTGTGTTTTAGATCTCTGTTTTCCACTGTTGATGTTTAATGTGAGTCTGTAGGCTTGCTTGTGGGATTATCTAGCTGACCACAAATCACTTTTCAAGCAGCCATAAGATGTGCTGAGAAGTCAAACAACAGGGAACAATATTGTCCAATCTTTCTACTAATCAGTCTTATAAAAATACCTACATAATGTGTTATTACACGACTATTTGCCTACTGTGTTTGCACACAGAGGAATGTGACCTCCGCATTTAACCCATCCGTGCAATGAAACACACACACACCGGTGAACACTAGGGGACAGTGAACAGAGTGGGGGGCAGCCCCAAACCACGGCGCCCGGGGAGCAGTTGGGGGAGAGTTAGGTGCCCTGCTCAAGGGCACCTCAGTCGTGTCTTGCCCTGGGTGGGGATCGAACCCGGGACCTTCCGGTCACAAGACCAGTTCCCTAACCACGAGGCCATGACAAGGACATTAGTATTAGTATTAGTAGGACATTAGTATTAGTGAGTAATACTGTATTGCAATGCATAGTGAATATAAAGAATTTGTGTGCCATGTTTAATTTATGCAATCATCTTTAAATTAACTGTCTGAACATCTGCCTACTCTGCTCGGACACAGAGAAATGTGACCTCTGCATTTAACCCATCTGTGCAGTGAAACACACAATAGTGGGTAGTAGCAGGCAGTGAAGGACTTGCCCAGAGCAAGGGGGAGCCCCAAACCATGGCACCTGGGGAGCAGTGTGGGGTTCAGGTGCCTTGCTTAAAGACACTTTAGTCTAACCACAAAGTCCTCTTTATCTTTTTCTGTTAAAATGTTTGATAAAAGAATTATACTATGACTTTATCATTTTGGGTAACATAAATATGTGACACCTATTTCCAGCTATTTTTTTAGTGTATCATCCAGTCTGGTCAAGTGTGCCAATAGTTTTGGATGTTACTGTATAAATGAGAGCAAACAAATGAACTGAAACACAAGGCAAGTCAAGTCAAGTAGTCTTTTATTGTCATTTCAACCATATACAGTGGTATACAATACACAGTGAAACGAAACCACGTTCCTCCAGGACCAAGGTGCTATATAGAACAACAACTACGCAATATAACAAATTGCATGTGTGCAGCAGCATGTGCAATGACGCAAGACGATTTACAATTACATAAAGACAATACAATAAATACACAAGACACATGTTACATGACTAGTGTAGATCTAAATGATTGTCCTGTTTGTTTTTCTTAGGGCATGTATGTGTTTTGTGAGTAAGCCAATCAGAGTGTTCAGGTTGTGGGACAGTTTTTTTGTTTAGCCGCATGACACACTTTCCTACTAAATACAGCAGGGCACCATGCAGAAAACGTTAAGGCCACATCTGCAGAGCAAATATGTGCTGTAACATCTGGACTGCTATACGAAAGAAAACCGATATGTAACAGGGTAAGAACAATGTGCTCTGAATTGCTGCTATCTCTACCTGATGCTATAAAATGTGCATGCTGAGGAAAAGGGATGTAGATCATTTGACTAAATTATTGTCCTGTTTGTTCAATAAGGGCCACCATTCCTGTGTGTATGTTTTCAGGTTTTCAGCGCTCAGGTTTTGTACCATAGCGTCAGTCATGTCAGGTCATGCCAGTAGGGTCACGAAAGTGACTGTTCATGTCTTTTCCATATGCTAGTGATAAAAAAAAAAAAAACCACACACACACACACACACACACACACACACACACGGCTTGATCCTTTAATGCACCAATTTCCACAAGTACCGTAGTGTGCACTGTATTTAAAGTCTTGTGTGAAGGAGACTGATCTGTATTACTGTCACAATGCTACAGGAGCAGGCCAAAACAAACACACTGCTGAAGAGCCTCTGTTTGTTTATTTACTGAAAATGAACAGTTCAGTGATCTCAGCTCGAACCTGATTGGATAGGCTGGAGGAGACAGAGAGACACAGAGAGAAAGACAGAGAGAGGGACAAAGAGACAGAAAGAGAGACATTCTGATTTTTATTATTGCAAAAACAATACTCAGAATCTTGAATCTTGAAAGAGAGAGAGAGAGAGAGAGAGAGATGGGGCGGGCGCTTGTATGAGGGGCGTGGTTTCAGTCTGCTCTCGGTGCGAGTCTATTCTTGTAAGGTTAGAGAGCGCGGAGCTGGACTGTATTCACCCCGCTGCTGTTAGACGCGCTCGACTCTCCGGATACTGCGATATTTCTGCAGCATGGGTGCAAAGTGCTACCGTCTGTGCATTAACCTGATCTCTTTATAAACAGAGAAAATCGCGTTTCTTTTGCCACTTTGAATGGCATCGTGAGAGAGGAGGAGCCCCTGTGTGTGTGTGTGTGTGAGTGTGTGTGTGTAGCAGCAGCAGAGCGCTTCATCCTTTCCCAGCGCCTGGATTTAGGTGTTTAGGTAGGTAAGGGAATGAGACAGCGCAGGTGTGCAGAAGGGTGAGGTTAAAGGTCTACTGGACAAAAGAAACTGAGAGAGAGAGAGAGAGAGAGAGAGAGAGAGTGTGTGTGTGTGTGTGTGTGTGTGTAACAGGAGGGACTTGCTAATAAAGTCGAGAATTCAGAAGATCAAGAAGATCCTCTGATTTGAAGGCGAAGAGCTTCGACATCTCCTCTCACTGGATCAGTGCAATACCTCAGGAGAAAAATACAAACATCATGTCATCGCACACGAAATACAAGAAGGACAAGGAGATCATTGGGGAATATGAAACGCAAGTTAAAGGTAAGTTTCATCCAGCAGCATCATTTCCTCCCAGATCCTGAATGCGCCACTGGCGGCTGCTCTAATCTCCTTTAGCCTTGATGTGGTGCTCTCTGCATTGAACCTGAACCGGGGTAACGCCTCATATCTGCCTGCAAATCCACCTACACTTCATTCTCCTTATTACTATAGGATTCAACTTCCAGTGCTTTTATTTTTTAAATAAATCCGTGCATGTAATCGGACCAACATGTGTAGGAAGAAATAGAGATATAGTATATCCGAGGCGTTTGTTTCTCCTGCTCGTGCAGGGAAGCAGAAATGGTGCACGGGCTCTGCACGCGCAGCTCCATGAGCACGAAGCTAAGCATATGGCTAATTGTCCATTTCTGGGGGTTTTGGTGTCGATGAATGGTGGAGAAGCAGCCGGAGTGAGGGCTTTGTTGCTGGGTAGGGAAAGGGAGTATTTCAAGCTCCTTCCATACAAATGGGTGGAACTTGGAGGGCGACTGGACCAGGGTTACTTCTTTCTTCTTTTGTTTATGTGATAACACACAGCAGTGTGAAATGTATAGCTTATATAATATATATACACACATGGCAATGCAAGGGTAGAAGGTAGAAATGAGACACAATGTGTGTGTGTATACATACATACATACCTCAATATATATCTATAAACACACACATAACTGACTGTGCCATCGGTTGTGGCAGTGATGACCATAACGCCCTGCCTTGTTGTGGTTTGCCTCTTCTGTCAGGCACAATAACCCAACCACACATAATTACTTCCTAAATACCCTGTACATATACAATTCTGCTGCCCTACACAAAAGTACTATATCCAGTGCTTTTATTGGAAAACAATCAACACACCAAACTATCTAGATATCTAGTTCTGTAAAAAAAAAACTGTCTTGGTGTTATACCCTGTGTTATATCTGTTTTTTTTTTTTTTTTGTAAATCTTCTGGATACCATTAAAATTACAACGTCACCTCGTTCCATCACAATATTACTAATTTATATTAGTCCTGACTTTTCCTTGGTGCTGAAGATCCCACCAGCTGTACTAGCACCAAGAGCTGTGAATGTACAGCATAGTCAGTACAGTATATCACCCGCAAGGCTGTAAGGATCTATCATGACAGCTTAATATAAAAATACTACATAGATATAATATCAGGATTGTGGCACTTGGTTAAATTTAGCCACAAAAACGTTTTTTTTTCTTATAATTTAGACATGTCCTATTCCCATCCCATTAGACTTCTCTCCCTATCACATGACAGCCACCAACCAGGGAGTGTAAAGACTATCACATGCTTCCTCCGAGTCATGTGCAGCCAGTTGCCGCTTTTTCTCGTTCTGCTTGGCCATCAAGGGTGGTGTAACGCACTAGGAGGAAAGCACTTTCATTCACCTCTGTATTCATGAACTCAAAGACAGCCATGACTGGCTAGTGTTGCAGTGATTGACAGGGGAGAGAGGGTATGCCGCCCCTCTCTCTCTGAAAGCATGGCCAATTCTGCACTGTAGACTGCTGGCTACGGATGGCTGAAGCATCACCCAGGACTTGAACTTGCTTTTCTGTTGCGCTGCTTAGGAGTCAATATATTATATTTTAATGTATATGTACGTGTTATGGAATATTTGCAAAACCAGTTAGATCCTGTTATTGCTTATGTCTGACAAACATAAACAGTCATTCCCTCATGTCACACTTGTCATGTAATGTTTCCGGGAAACCGGAAAGAATAAAGCCCTCTGTCATGAAGACTTTCCTGTGGCGGAAAACTCACTGACTGTTACAAAGCTTTGACAGCAAGACTCCTTCCTTAAATGTCAAGTAAAGGATGCTATACAGACAGGGATCAATGGTTATACATTTTTCTTACTTAATGAACAGCACTTACACCAATCAGCAATAACATTAAAACCCACTGCCTAAACAGCTACCATGACATGTCTGATTAGTCCAGCCATGGAGCCCACAAGATCCTACATGGTGTGCTGTGGTAACTGACACCAAGACACTAGGAACAGATACTGTCTGATTGGACCAGACAGACTAACCTCCGTCCGCACACACCCATGACACTGTTGTTGGTTCACTGGTTCACCATGTTTGGTAGGTACTACACAAGACCTGCTGTTTTGAAAAAAAATTGATCTAGGCATTTAAATGCTACAGTTTGGCCTTTGTCAGAGTCACTCATATACAAACACATGCCCATTTTTTCTGCTTCCAACACATCAATTTTTTAAACGGACTGTTCACTTGCTGCCTAATATATCCCATTGTCAGGTGCCACTGAAATAAGGTCATTGTTGTTCACTTCTGTCAGTGGGTTTGTGTGTTAATGTTGTGGATGATGGGTGTATAAATTTGTTTTTTATTATCCTTAGATTAAATTCAATAATACAGGTAGATTTGCTGTTACTAAAGAAGTAATAATGTAATAGAACTAATTGTTTATTATTTGGATTATGGACAGTACTGTTGACCAATCTGACCAATCATATAGCAGCACTGTGGTATGTTGAATAGTAAAAGTAGACCGATTTACAACTGCTCTAACCTGTCATTGTAGGCATGTATGTTATATACCTTTCATTGTTGTCCTCAAACATATATGGTGATATACTAAAAACCGTGATTTTAGACTGTGTAATAATGCCATAATTGCTTTATAATGGTCTACCCTTAATCTTATGTTTTAACTGTCTGCTAATACAGTATTGAAAATGTCTGCTGGTTGCAACAATTCTCAGTTCAGCCATTCACTTTTGTGAATGAACTAAACACAGACTGAGCTGATCATAGAGCTGACTGCACTAAAGGCCACACTGCATTATACACTGGTTCTAGCCATGTTCTAAGGATTATGGAGCTCTCCAATTGGATTGTAGCCTGAGTAGCATTTAGTAAATGGCTCCTTCTCCCTTTGGGACTTGTGTAGATGGCATGCATGTCAAGCTATAAAACACCGGCAGACCTAAGTCACATTTAGTATTGCATTGCTGTTTTTACATTACGCATACTATATGTCTGTTGGTGCATTAGGTATATTAAATAAAGTATATTAACAATTTGTCACATAAAAAAAATGTCAAAATACATACAGGAATACTTAGGCTGCAGTCAACTGTGCAGGTCAGAAAAGAAGTCTGTTTGTCTCAATAGAGCCCTCTGATGCCAATATCCTTCATGTGGTTAAATGAGGCAGTGTCTTTGACGTCTCCTGATCAACAGAGCCAGTCTGTCATGGGCCACTGACTTCTAAATCAGCATAGTGCGGTTGTTTAGTGTTAACCAGAGAGGCAGAACCAGAGATTAAAGCAGTCTGTATTTGTGAAAACAATACTTCTTCATTATGGAAAATTTATACAACTTGAAGAACTTGGATTTGACCATCAGTTCCTTGCTGTTATGTAAAGACCCCCTGTGAATTTTCAAGCATTGCTGTACTTGTTGTTGCCAAGGTTTTTTATCTGCCAGGCTTTCATCACCTTCTTTATGTGTGTTTCATCACCTTCTTTATGTGTGTTTAACTGTGATGGATGCTTTGAGAATACACATCTTTATTTACTTAATGTACTTGAAGTAAACAGTTTATTAATGATGTACACTGGATTTCAGACCAACACACTGGCATAATGTGTGCTAATGAGTTTACAGTGAGTAATATAGTGTTACAATTTAGTAATAGATAGCATTATTAGGTTGTGCAGTTGTCATTCCATGTATTATTATATTGCTTTAGCCTTAATTAACTGCTTTAATTAGTTCACAAGTATCACTTAAATCTCTCTCCTTACTGGAAGTACTAAAATTTGTGCCTTGTAGCAATTCTCTGTTCTTCATCTTCTTTAGAAATGTCTGATGGATCCCACAAGCATCTTAATTTATCTAAATATCTTTCTAACTGTCTGCTTATTGGACACGAACAGATTATTAATTAAACATGTTGAATTTCAAACCAAGGCAGCTTCACTGTGCAGCTTAGTGATACTGCTGTGGAATGACTGTGGTATTCAGTGTCTGGAGAGTCTTCAAAGATGGTTTAAATTTCTCAAAGCAACAGTACCGGTTCGACGAGGTCAGCGACAATTAGCATGACAAAAAATGCTGTACCGATAATCATTGCAACACTTCACCCACATAAACAGCTCAGGTGCAGGCCGTGCTTTTAAGTACTGGGGTTTTAGACGTGATTGTAAATTGTGTAAGCCATTACAATGGAGTATAAGATAAAAGAGAGTAAAGACACTTAGGGTTGGCAGTGGTGAAATTCCTATATACAGAATCAATTTTCCGAAACAGGAGCCTAGGAATATAAAATTAAAGAAATAATATGTAAAAAGCATGCATAGATTGAGAACATCAGTTTTTGGTTGCCTGGTAACTGACTAGTCTACAAAAATGCTAGCATAATGTAATAACATATGGCTTGCTTGCTCATTAAGTACACTGACATAGACTAAGGGAAATGAATGTCTATTATCGACTATTAAAAAGTTCCTAATGTAGCACATCATGCTCGTGCCAAAGATAAAAACACTCGGCTGTGAGCTGTAGTGTTCTGTCCTCGTACCTCATGGAAACTGATTCTGGGATTAATATGACGGCTTTGTGCACTTTATTTTTTATGTTTTGTCAGTGTTACAAATACCTTTGTGCTCCTGATTTTTGGAGAAAAAAAACATCTGTCATATGTACAAGCTAATTAATCCATGTAGTAACCAGCCAGATTGCACCCTGGTTAATGTATGTAGTGCATCAGGTGGTACTTTCGGCAAAGCACATCATATGACTGTGAAACACTTTAAAGGTGTATAAGAGTGGAAAACTGTATGTCTTTGCATAGTTGAACAAGGAGAGTTATCCACACCATAGCTGACTTGGTTCTTCTATGTTAAATACTTTTAAAATCAGTTCTGTCCGAGAGCTGAAGTATGATCATGATGCCGGCTGTGTGAGCTATTGTGGTGGCTTACCATAAACCAGCCAATCAGAGCAGAGCTCATTAACATATTAATGTGTTTATCGAAAAAAAGGAAAACAGCCTGTTTTAAATCACAGGGTTGTGAATGGGCATGTAAAAGCACATTTGGGCTTTTTCTGCCCCAACCATAGTCACATACCTTCTATATTGACAATCAGTTAACAATTTAAATGCAAATGTTCTGTACCAGTTTTTTTGGCACCTCGGATATATATTTTGTTGAATCATTGTCTGATCAACACTGTTTACACGTCCTACTCTACAATGATGACATCTGATCTCTGTCTCTGTGTTTATGATGATGATTTTGGATTTAATCGCTCTAATAGTACCATTTATCCTCTGCCTGTCAATTAACTTGCATGCGTTGTTGGGCATATGAACATTAAATTATGCAGTTTGCATCAGTGCTTGCAAATGGCGCCAAGTTCCTGTTTAATTAAGCAATGTTCCACATGAGACGGGGGAAGATAAGGGAGCAGTGTGTTAATGGTAATCCAATGCAGATTCAGCCTTGGCTGCTTTAATCACAGCGCACTCACCGACCTTAAACAGAGAGATTTTAAGAACCTGCATAGTGACAGAGGCTTTATGAATGAAACGAACAAAACGCTAGAAGAAGTACCAGTATGCAAATGGGAGAAATACAGAAAATGTTTAATCTGGGGAGATGACGGTGATAAATCAGAGACCATCCTTGGCGAGTATGCATTAAAACTTGCCTGCGTGTGAGCTGTGTTTGCTTTCTAACTTCAGGTGATAATGACATACAGCTTTGAATGACTTATCACACAGGATGATTGTGGATTTGCTGGGTTTGCATGTGCAAGAGTCAGCAGTAGAGCTCATTGTGTCAGGTCTGTCTAAATGATGAAGTATTCCCACCTTGTTATTCACAGGGAGATTGAACTCTGCAATGCAGAGATTAAGAGTGTAACTACTGAATGTATTTATCACAACACAATGTTATTTAACCCACTCAGAGATGCACCATTAATTAACATTGTGCTTACACTTCAAGCAGTTTATATATATTTAGGAAACATTTTTTTAAAGCTTGTATTGCCAAAATGCAACTAAAATAATGCCAAAATGCACTGTCATTGCTTTGTCCACATCCATTATTAGATCAGCAGCTAGATTTCCTGTCTGTCCGGATGTACTACTTTCTAGGGAATTTCACAACCATTATTATACAGGTAGCCACTTTCCTGAGTGGAAGACTCTGATTTAAGATTAAATGTTTCTGCATTGCGACAGATGGATTAAGTTTAATCAGTGCATATAATCATTAGCTTAGGTTGCTGAATCATTGAGTGAAAGCCCTGCTTCTGTGTTTTGTTAGAGGTTAAGTGGAAGGTTGCAAGTCATTTAAGTCTGTTTATATTTCATAGGTTTGTGCAGCATCAATTTTTTTTGCTTATATTGCCAGATTAATGATTTCAGCATCATTATTAAATTACATAAATAACTCTATGGTTCTGTTTTTTTTTTGTAAGAATTCAAATCATCTTGCACAAACATTATTCAATCCATACACTTGAACAAAACATACAATATTCAATATGTTGACTTACTTAAATACAAAAATAATTTACAAATAATAATACAATAATAAACAAAAGATAGACAGAATTGGCATTCCTGTGCAGTATAAAGAGTTACTAACATTTATCACATTTATATAGCTGAGCAGTTGAGGGTTAAGGGCCTTGATTAAGGGCAGTCAGTACTTCTATAATTATATAAGCAAAATAACTCACACTACATTGTGGATACTTAATATATACGCAATATTCTCCTTCTTTTCCTCATTTAAAACGGACATGCTATTTTACTCATTTGAAATAAAACATGTCTGATCACATCATCATAGTGATAATACCATTATATGATATTATTAGCATTATTAGTATTATTAGTGATTATTCAATGTGAGATCACGAGTGTTATCCAATGGTATAAATTCGTCTTTTCTTTTTTTGTCAGCTGACTTGTTCAACAGATATTGAATTATCGACATGTGATTAACTCCAGAATGTTTAGTCACATGTGCAAAGATGTGCTTGTATCTGTCTTGTGGAAATGTTTATCCCTTCTTTCTCTATGCTTGTTTTTCTGCAGAAATAGGTGCACAATTGTTTTAACTGCTGTAATTCGGTCAATTCAAGCTACAACAACGTAAATCAGCATGCACAGACCTGGGTACACAGATGCCGATCACCTCAAATTACAGACATATTGCACTCATCTGTCTCTTTCTATCCCTCTTTCAGTTTTATTTCTGTGGGGAGCAGCTGGAGTTGAGTAGCTTTAAGTGAGATTCACCTGAATTTCCTTTTTACTAAACATTCAGTATATCAGTATTTTGGTCATTTGTTCTGAGGGCGCTAAATAAGCTCCCAAAAGGATTTCCTGCAAGGCAGACTGAGTAACTGTTGGTTAAGAGTTTGGGAATGTCTTTCTAACACATGCACACATGCACACACACATACACACACACACACACACACACACACGCACACGCACACGCACGCATGCTCACACACATATGCACACTTATACTTTGGCAAACTTTCTCCTTAAAATTAAATCACTGTGTATTTACTCACCGACATAAATTCCACTGTGATGTGTTCTTACACACCACAACACACTTGCAGTTTTTTGCAGAAACTGTACTTTCTACTTTATTTTGCTTTACAATAGCCACCACCTAGGAATACCTTAAGCCACACAATCCCTCTTACTAGTTTAATACCAAAACCTGAGCAAAGGTAGTATAACATTCTAGCTAATTTAGCTAATGCTTAATATTTTTCACCCATTATTTTAGAACAAAAAAAATATTATAACTATACCTATTTATTATGAAAAAAAGTCCTCGTAGCCTGAGCACCAAACTCAAAATTGACCCCCTGTGGATTCACAGCCACAAAGATTTTCCACTGCCATTATATGCAGTAAAATGTTCTTCCTTGGCCAGAATATTTATTTATTGACAAGAATTTCCACTATTTTAAGATATACAGTAGATGACAGAATATTACCCAATGTGCCGGACAGCTTTCATTATGCTGGTGGCATACACAACATACACACATTGTTGTTCACACTCAACATACACCACTAATTCAGCACAAGTTTTACCATGAGGACACTTTTCTTGTGTTTTCCATCAGACAAGTAGATTTTCAGTGACCTTTTTTTGCTAAGGTGATTCAGTCCTGACTCGGTGACAGATAGTCATAGTTGACAGTCTGTTATATTATTCACAATGATGAAGTAATATGGGTTTCGGAATTGTGTATTTGACTATTGTGTATACCTGGCACTTCATTTCGACAAGCTAATAATAACTGCACCTAAAATCTATTATTTCATATAATTTATTTTAACCAATTTATACGTTTACACATGAAATTTTATAATATAGCTGCATTCATTGAGTATTGTGGTATTGTTCGATCAGATGATTATATCATTATAGTCTGTTGTAGAACACAGAGAAATGACCAAGTTTTCTAAAAGACTTTTCCTGATATCTGCTTTAGAACGGAATTACTTTAAGGTAAATATGATCAATTCTTCCTACAAAGAAATTCATGTAATAATTTAATAGTATGTGTCTCCTGAAGCATTCATTTATTTTATTTCACTGTCAGATTCACCTAGAATTCATGAAATTTGGTTTCAGTATTCATTTGTATGAATAAAGCCAAGTCATGACTATTTTTCTTATTGTTAGATATATAGAGAGTGCCGACACTCGACGAGACAGAGTTTGGACACAAGGGCAGGATCTTTAAGTAAAGAACTCAAAACATAGACAAACAGAAATAGCAGGAATTAGAAGAGCTACAATCATATCACCCAAATACAGGACAAAGCACAGAACAAAGGCCGGGGATTAAATAACAAAAATTGAACAAGTTTAACTAAACTTGTGATATTCATTAAACATAAATGGAATGTGGTAGGAAGCAACACAGGCGAACGGTCTATGAGATGTGCTGGGGCTGCTGGGTATTGTAGTCCTGATGTTAAAATGGCACTCTAACGTGTTTAAAAAAGCAATAAAATCTTTCTTTGCCTGTCCAGTTACTCGCTTCAGATTTTAACAGTAATTCTACTAGTAATCTTACTATTACATTTACATTTACATTTACATTTACGGCATTTAGCAGACGCCCTTATCCAGAGTGACTTACAAAAGTGCTTAGTTAAATTCTTGGAGTATC
>JAOVVF010000017.1:14227903-14241634 GCA_028565595.1 Duopalatinus emarginatus | reverse complement strand
CATAATAAAGGAAGTAGTAAGTGTGACAGTCAGTCCCTCCAGAAAAGACACTCAGTAAAACTGATCATCTAATTCCCTAATAAAACTGGATCATCCTAACCTAAAGTTCTCAAAAAAGTGCCTTTGGTGGTGGGGGGGGCTACCTCTTTTGAGTTAAACCCTGCTCCTTGTGTTGGATTGGTTTTGGTTGTCTACATGAGCCTGTAGTGAGTATGTAATCTCTGTTTAAGATTCTGATTTTACTCTAGCCTCTGAAATCCTCTTTACACCTTGCCTGATCTTGCTGCCAGTTTCTGACCTTGCCTTTGGTGTTTTGGGCCTGATTATTAAGTAAACACCTGCAATTCTGTACACTCTTGCCTTGGCGAGTGTTAGGTCTGTTGTATTTTTTAAGATTTATAGTTTTTTAGTAACATGACAATCTGTTTTGTTTTGTTTTTCTTATTAATGAGAGAGAAAAAAAAGACTGGTGTGGGAACTTCTCTTTATAGCTGTTGTAATATACAGAAACAGGAAGTACCTCTTATTTCATGGCTGTTACACAATATTAAATATAACTAATATAATATAAATGGATAAAACATATGACATGTTGTAAAACATGTGACGCATTGGAAGATAATCAACACTGCGGTAACAGCATAGCAGAGTAATGTCATCACACCACCCTGGCACTGATCGTTTTCCTCGAACAGCACAGCCTGTTGTGATTTATGTCTTGCTTATCACTTGTAACAAGTGTGTGTGTGTGTGTGTGTGTGTGTGTGTGTGTGTGTGGGAGTGTAGGGCAGACAGATGCTGGAATATTGCTCAGTTTGTTTCAGCAGCAAGGCATTTCCCTAAGCAGCTTCATCTGCCTGCTCTCAGCTCCACACTAAAGACACCTGACTGAAATTACACACACACACACACACACACACACACACACACACACACACCAACATTGCTATTAAACCATGTGCTCTGGTGGTCATTTTATTCCCATAAGCTGCTGGTTTGCTGCTGTAATGGCAGCTTCAGCTAGAGAAGCAGTTAGGTGTGTTAAGGTGCTTATACATGGGTAGTGTTAGGGTCTCAGCTTAGGGTTGACGAAATGCTCAGTCCTTCACATGACAGTCCTGGATATGTAATAATGTAAGCGTCTCCAGTTTGCCCGTCATTTTAACAAATTGTTTTTATATTTAATATAATATATTCCAGTACATCACACTGTATAATCAGTGGTTACATATATAGCACATATAATCAGAGGTTCGTGGTAAACAGGGTCAAAGTTCAGCCAATTTGTACTTTGAAGGAGCCTGACAATGACTGGTTTAAACATTACATTAGACTGATGTCAGAGCAGAGTCATGATGCTCTCTTAATAGGAAAACAATGACAAAGCGAGCGTAGGGAAATTTTGAAACTAGTCATGTGTAAGCAGCATGAGTGTTTTGATACCACTGACCCTGGCCTTCTGGTGTGTATACATGTGTGTATGCTTATATGTGTGAAAGAAGAACATCTGTCTGACATATGTGCATTTGTATGAGTGACAGTTGGTAAAATCACCTGATGTTAAAATAAGCAGCTCCAGCAGAGCTCCAGTTCACCAGTTTAATGGCTAACCTGCTGCCCTCAATAACTTTCTAAAACAGGACAGACCTGGGCTAAAAAGAGATAATTGCTGTCCTTTGTTTCTCTTCGGAAAAGTAGATCTCCCATAAATGAGTGCAGGATATGAAATTCTTGAACTGGGACATGTATTACAGTCCTGTTTTGGTGAATTATCAGTGATCGATACATAGATACATCACAGTCTATTTGTCTATCTCTCGAAATTGTTACATATATCTGTATTGTAATGTGGCAGACATGTCTGACATTGTGGTTGACCTCACTACCACTAGCTATATCTATGTAATATGCCTACAGTGGACACATGTGGCAAAGGGGTGGAGTGAGCTGTGATCATTATCATTATTATTTAAAGCAACAAGCACTGAAACTGAGCATTTGGAAAGCGCTGTTTTAGACGGGGTGAAAAGACACCTGTAATATTTGATGCAGTGATAGTTTGACCAAAGCATGGAAATGGATTAACTTTTGGAATATCGGTTTAATATGACTCCTTTAATATATTTTTTTAAATTTTTCACAGTAATGTTGTCCGATCACTGATCAAGCTAGGTTTTATATTGTGAGGTGAAACAAATCCTTGTAAAAACCCATCATTTCCAAAACACAGAAATGCTTCATACAGATATAGTGACCTACACAATGCACTGTGCAACCAACCAAACATCATGATTAATAATCACCTGTTGTAAATTTATTCATTCACTCATTATCTAAGCCACCTTGTCTATAACTGGGTTGTGGGGGTCACTAGAGGCTATCCCAGCTCTAATTGGGTGAAAGGCAGGGAAACACCCAGATAGGTCACCAGTCCATTGTAGGATAGACACACAAATAAACATATTCACATACACACCTCGGGGCAGTTCAGTATTAAGTTTGCTTAACTGGATATATTTGGACAGTGGGAGGAAACTTGAGCACCCAGATGAAACCCACACAGACATGGGGCAATCTCCACACACACACACAAAACAACAGAACTATTTCACCTTCAGCGTTTTGGGCTGCATACTTTATTGTTTATTTTGTTTATTTATTGAGAAATAGTAGAAGCATTTTTATTTCATTAAGTGGCAAAAGCAACAGTTAAAAAATCTGTTCCTTATTGTTATGGAATGTTTAAAATTTTTGTCTACTCGTATTGTATCAGTCTTGTGTTTGTCTACTGAAATGCTCTGTAAAAGATTCATGTTCCATACCTCCTCCACCCAGGGTGGCTATTGCTCTATATATGCACCTCATTAGTAGCAAACACCGTTTGGGAATGTGTTGTACAATGCGTATTATTTCTGCACACTATTCACTTTTCACTGTTCTTTAGTTCAACAAAAGGTTTGGAGTTCATTCTTTTTGACAAGAGTAGAATGTGGACGTCATTAAAGTTGACATATGTGGCTGTAGGTGCTGTTGAGAAATCCACCACAGTTGAGAAAAGACTCGTTAAAAAGTCTTTGCTGTTTTACTTTGCTAAACTGCTGTCAGTTTTGTTCGGAGTCAGTAGTGTGTCTTAAATACTTTTGTCAGTTGTGAAAATCAGTAAAGCATTTTAGCACATAAAAACTTTAACTTTCTTTTTCAAAAGGGAAAACATCAACATACAGAATCAAATGACAGCTCGTAAGCTGGTGTATTGGCTTTTTGTGTGTGTGTGGGGGGGGGGGTGTTAAATGTTGATTAATTGCCTTTAAGTACCATTCGGTTGCCATATATTTGGCAGGGGGCTTTTTACAGGTACATACATGTTTTAGATGGAACAGAAGGCGAGTATGTGTGCTCAGAGATTGTTCTGCTATTTTTGTAAGTATTTTACCCTGGGACGTTTGCACAACTTAATGTGTTTAAATGTGTCTAAGGATGTGGGAAATGGGCCATAAGGTGTTATCACTGGGAAAATGATAAATCACCTAAATACTCTAATATGTACAGTATTAAGCAGCAAATGGGACAGTCCAAATGTACTCTAATCAATAAACACTTATGATCTTATTATGCTCAGACTACAGCACATACACACTGTATAACCAAATGTATGTGGACTCTATGTGATTTGCTATTACAATAACCTCATGGGTGATAAACGTATAATATAGATGTATTTATTTAAATGTGGAGTGCACAAACAGATACCAAGGCAGGGGTGGACACAATCACAGGTGTTTATTTAGGGTCCAAAGACAGATTCCGAAATCAAAGTCCAAGACACATTCAGAAGGTCAGACAAGGCACAATCAGACTATCAGAGACTAGGCAAAAATCTAAGTCAAAACATGAAGAGGGTTAGTATTGGATTTTGAGAAGAATGCCACAGCTTGGTCACAAGCTAAAAAAAAAGGCAAGGTTTAAATTATTTAACACAAACAGGACCAAATAACACAGGTAAATGTAATCGACACAATTTCAGAACATACAACAGATAGGGGGCACACAAGTAAAATTCACGGGACAGAGTACAGATGGGAAATGATGTAGTCTGGCTGGGTGTGGCCATCGTGTCCTGCCCCTGGGAGTCAGCCAGTCGGTCAGTCATTGTCTTATCCACTTCGTCTGTCAGGGTTGCAGTTTGTCCAGAGCCCACCCGGAATCACTAGGCACACGGCATAGCTGGAAGTCCTAACTTTTAATATTTGGAAGCCCTAAAATTTATTTATTTATGGAGAGGGCAATTCAATATATTTTTAACAAGTATAAATGATTATTATTATAAATTATCAGTGCTGTTTTAAAATTCACATGTTAAATTTTTGTGATTAATATAAAATTTTTAATGCATATACAAATGAACCCAATTAATGAATCTGTGTTTTCTTTACGTCTGCTGACCTTTGACTCATGAAGTATAATGTGTGCTGCTGAACAGGACCATCCTGGATAGAGATGTTTTTTTCTACAGTAGATTGTACTTTAAGGAGTCTATTCTCCATGCAGCTGAAGTCTGTTGTACTTTCTTTTTGATGTTCTTTTAACTATTTTTCCCTCTACTGGAGTTTCATGTGTATCATGTTCTCAAAATGTGGAAAGAGTTAAAGTAAGGAGCAGACTGCAGACAGAGAATGTCACCACACAACTCTGGAAAAAAGTCTTTTGCTCACTTGAGTTGTCGAATTGTAGCCTGAGGCTCAGAACTGAGAGTGTGACCTAGTTCTGAACTGAACTACACATTCACAGTGAAGAAAAAAAAATCTTCTCTAGTGTCTATTTATGATAACTTCTGAAACAAATCTGTTTCTTAAGTCTAAAAGTTTTGCTGTTCAGTTGTGACATTGTGAGCACAATGTGTGTGAGGGCTCATACACAGTTTTTACATCTTATATGTGCCTATTAAGAATAAGAAAATGACATCACTGTAAAGTTAAAAACAGCATTTTTACACTGCAGTGAAAATAAAACACTTTCTTATCCGGCATTTAGCTGTCTTGGTTTAACTAAAATGCAAAAAAGGACACGCTGACCAAGGGTATATGGACCTGACCGTAACAACTGTATGGTGTCAGGCTAATAAACATTTAGAAAACTATAGCATTATGGAAAATTTTTCAATGTTATATATCAATGCTGGCAGCTTCATACAGCTTACAGAATGGGCAAAAGGATGTGGGCACTTTAACAGTAGTCTTAACCAGCTGTCTAGAATATCTCTGTATGCTGTAACCATAAGATTTCCCTTCACTGAAACTAAGTTAGAAACACATTATGGACCCAGTCCTGTTCCAGCATGACAGTGTCCCAACCTTGGTTTGCCAAGGTTGGAGAGGAAGAACTTGAGGAGTCTACACAGAGCCCTGGACTCAACCATAGGGATGAACTGAAGCACTGACTTTGGCCCAGGTCTTCTTCAGAGAATAGAATATTATTAAAGAATGATATTACAGAATATTAAAGAATATTAATGAAATACTCTATTTTTAATGAGTCTGTTAATTACTTTTGTATATATTTCCATTTCCTGCTTTTACAGAAGTACATTGCAGCCTCAAGAAGAAACGCCTTAATGTTAGTTCAACTGGTCAGAGTCTTAAAATACCATCAAGCTAAAACCTTATCAGAGGCATCAATACAGACAGAGCGTTTATTTTTATCAGAGCGTATGTAAGTGCTTGGGGTGAATCTTTAGTCTTGATGTGAAGACGATGCGTGATTCAGCTGTTCAGACAGCCAGGGCAAGTTCATTCGACCAGCTGACTACCAGAACAGAGAAGTGTCCAGATGCAGATTTTTCTTGTATCCTGGAATGATGGTTCTAGTTGCACGTCAAGCATCAGCGATTTAACTCTGATGGTGACGTCTACAGGGAGCCAGTAGAAGGAATACAGCAATGGTGTGACACGGGGAGATTGAAAAACAAGTCATGCAGCGACATTCTGGATTAGCAGTCAAATACTGGACCATAAACCATGACATCTATTAACAAACATCAATTCTATTGTCTGCTTATTGTCAACACTTTATATTTACAGGCTGTTTTTCATTCTTATCGCCTGTTTCACACCACTCTCACTCCCACAGTCCTCTGCATAGGATTGTTGCGTATCTGCATAAAGCATGAATGGGAGCTGAAATACAAAACTTATCACTTGGCCATTGTATATGTGCAAACTCGTGCTCTGTTCACACCACATCGTCCTCACTCCAGCAGCAAAAAAAATAGTAATAATTTAATCTAATGCTGAAAAATAAAAGGGTAAACCCCAAATCATAAGATAAAGAAACTATCATTCAGTTATGTTTAAGCAAAACTCTTAGATGCTGTCTCATTATCAGCATATGAGTAATGTGGTGTAAGCTGGGTGTTGTCTACTCTCTATTGTTGCTGCGTTTTCACTCTTTATTATCTACAATAATAGAGAGGATGTTGTCTGCACATCAGCAAATGCATGTGACTGTTGTCTGTTTCTGTGTACTGTGGTATACAGCACTGGGTTGTAACAAACCAAACTGCATGATGGGCTAAAAAACATGGCACATCATTAAACCATTGTGTATGTATTTGGTATTTTTTATCCTAGACATAGATAAGAGTTACCATGGTGACAGAGTGGAACATAATAATGTAATATATTTAATGTAGTAGTGGTATAGAGGTGTGGTTTAGACAGTTAAGATACACAATACAACCCAGCAATTTTTTTATTATAGCATACAACTAGACTTACAGGTGTGATATTGATGATTGATGTTGATATCAAAAGATATCTCTTTTCACTGTCAGTATAATTTATGCTGAGAATTTAGTGGTCATGTTGCAGATGGTTTTTATTTTATATGCAGCAATCCAAATTTCACAAGCATTTAAACTGTGCAAGGGGTTAAGTATACTGTTGTCAGGCTAATAGTGGGATCGAAAGGCGCTGAAGAGGAGACAAAAAGTCAATGATGAATATAGCAGTGTTACAGAGTTAACAAGCGCACGCTGCAGTCATGTGCTGCAGTCAGGCTCGTATTCACAGTTGAGGATTCGATACAGCTGCTGCACACATTGATATTCAGACATCAGATATAGCTACAGACTTGCTGTAAATATGACGTGTCTCAGTTAAGCATAAATATGACCATCTTAATTGCATTTACGACTCAAGCACGATATTGTCTGATAGTCAGACTGAAATTGATGGTTTGGGTTGTAAATGCATTAAAAAAAAAAAGGATGGGATGCCGATCAGAGCCAATATTAAATACATAAATATGACACTATCAATTAATAATACTTTCCTTTTGATTAATGAACAGATTTAATATGCATAGCAAGGGCATTAAAGGAGACAGCATCGTAATCAGAGGCATTACTGATCCCAAGGACTGGATCAGCCATAACATTAAGACCACCCATAACATTAAGACCCAAGCCTCAGTGTTGTGCATAGCGGGTGAAGGCTGGATAGTACATGCCTTGACAGCTTAGAGCTGTTTTGGCAGCTGTTTAGACAGGGTTTTAATGTTAATGTTTTACAGAAACATGCTTATCTGCTGGAGTAACATATTAGTATAGTGAAGTTTTGATACACCAATAAGCAGCAAAAGCTGCTCTGAATGATTATCTTCTGAGATTATTGTGTGGTGTGTGAAATCCAGTCTTAATCCCTCAGATCTACTAACAGTCCTGACATGGACACATTGGTTAATACTCACAAATATTTAACATGCTTAATATATATCATTCAGCATTCTGATGTATGAGGGAAAGCCAAAAAGCCGTTTTTGACATGAAAGTCTGTTTATAAATAACCAGTGACAGCTAAACTGAACTGTTGTCCACTGTGCATATTTTATTTAAGATTGTTAAATAAATGCACTAATTTTGATTTATTATTCATAGAAAAAATTATGTAAAAAAAAAATGAACACAAATTAATCAGTCTATGATGCCCTTTGACTCCATAAGTCCTTATGCACTGTCTAGTACAGTTTGTTGGACAAGGCCTGCTTATTGAGGTTGAGGAGGCTAGTCCAGGTCTTTATTCATAATGTTCAGTAAACCAGACAGACTCATACAATGCAATCCAAAAGACAAGGTCAAGGTCAGGCTATGGTCAGACGATCTATAAACACTGTATTAAAGGCTGGACAAAAATCTTAATCAAAGAACTGGCAAAGGTTAAAACACAGTAGGCATAAAAAATAAACGGCTTGGCACAGAAACAAGGTGGCTTTCTGATACTTTTCATAAAGATTAAAAGGAAGGGCTTAAATACATAAACTGAGAAGAAACAGGTGAAAACAATGAACACAACCAATGGACAGAAAATGGGTGCATAAAAAAAGTACACAGGTGACTAAAGGTATTGGGACTGGGTGCAGCCATCTTGTCTGAGTATTGGGGATTCTGGGAACTGTAGTAAGGGTACTCAGGAGCTTGACATAAGCATAGCACGAGTCAAGTGCTAACAGATACAGAAATTGTCCCAGTAACAGAAAAATTTGCTTGCAAAAAATGCCAATACAGAACTGTTAATAGGAGCACTGTTCTGTGCAGTTTCTGCGGTAAGGAATTTTTACCTCAACACAGAGCACTTAGCAGAAATCTTAGAGGTCAGACAGAGTATAACAGCTGAGGATAAACGGTCTTGTCAAGCCACACACAGACTAAGATAATAAGGGTTAGACAGTGGACTATTATCATTGATAGTGATCTACCTTTTTTTTATATATATATTTTCAAATGCTTCTCATGGCAAATACGGATATTTTTAAATAATTTGACAGCCCTAATTTTAATTTTAAGTCACCTTTGTGATCTAAAAATATATAGTGTTTGATGATAATGTTTTCTCAGAGAGCAGAGCATTGCTCACCTAGACGAGTTTCCAGCTTACTCCATGTGCTTTTGTTTATTTGACATGACATGCTTTTGTTTTGGTATGGTGCTCCATTCTTGTAGTGCTCGACTACTCTAACGTGTTCACCTGTTCTGTGTCTCACTTGATTACTCTGATTAAGTCTGTCCGGTCTTTTCTTGTTATTTAGCGTGTTAAGTTCTGAGCCGTGTTTCTTATTTCGGTGTTCTTTGGATTTTACATGGATCTGTCTTCATGTTTTGGTTATGGGTTAAACTTGTGTCCTCTGCGTTTTGGCTGTAGACACATTTACAGTGTGGTAGATGTTGGGTGACTAAACATTTAATGTGGTAGATGTTGGGTGACTAAACATATAGGACAGAAAATGTGTAAAATGTCATTATATATATGGTCTCTTACATTTTCAGCATTTGTTTTATATTGCATATTATATATATTATATATTTTGTACTATATCAATTGTGTAACCTTGCTTACATGTAAGAGATTAAAGGTATGATGCTTAGCATCTGCTACTCTCTAAAAGAATTGATGCTACAGATTTCTTCCTCCTCTTACTCCTGAAAGTAATTGCTTTCCCTGCTCACCTTATCTAAAACCTCATCCAACTATCTCTGTGAGTTTCATGATTCTTCCCTCGTCCAAGCTTTTCTTTCTTCATCCTCAGGCTTGTTGATTGATTGGGGTAGAAGATAGGGCTGAGATAGAAGACAGGGAGGGGAAGTGGGGTGTTGGTGGTTAGTGAAAGCTTAAGGCCATGAAAGCAGATTAGGATCATGCTAAGTCACTTTTACTCTCCCTCTGGTTCAGGGTCATTATGATTCCTAGTGTTAAGGTATTAAGTGATCAATGAGCTGTTTGCATGTTAATGCATGTGTTTGTGTATGTTGTGTAGCATCAGTATTCCCGGACCCCTTGCCTTTAGTCTTTATTTCCGCTGTAATGGAATAATGGCAGCCTGTAAGAGGCCTTTTAAAGAAAATGAGACTAGGCATAAAAAAAACCATGATTTTGCCAAACAAAGTTAATTAAAAGCGACTGCCTGTTCCGTTCTTTGACAGATCCAGACAATAAACAGATTCCTGAGCTGCACATACGGATTGTGTATTGCTTAGTAGGGCTGTGGTTGATTTGGACTTTAATTAGCCAAGATAATCACAGAATGGTGTGACTGATTTTTTCCACACAGTAAAAAAACATAATAATATACTCACTCCAGCACTAACTGCAAGCTAGTAGCAAATCACAGTAAATGCTCGGTTAATATTCCCATTGCGTGTTTAGTCACAATTGCAATTTATGCTTTGGCCATTATGTTGTGGTCTTGAAAAGGCGAAGTCAACTGGGTTTATATAAGTGAACTCACAGGAAACTAGCTGTGTGCCTGATTTTTTCATGCTTGTATAAGCCAGTAAAAAGAATAATGTGTAAATCATCACTGTTTCTCTGATGTTACTGTTTAAACAACAATACTTGTAACAGTCTGATTAATTATCCTGACTTTCAGACCATGGCCATATTAACTTCTCTGTTGATCTTGTTTAGGAAAGACCAACACCTCCTGTCTTCAGTGAACTGCTGGTACTTGCTTTTGAATCAGACGCGCAGAGAAAGCCGAGACCACGCCACACTGAACGACATCTACATCAACAACGTCATCGTCCGTTTGGCACAGATCAGCGATGATGTCATTCGCCTCTTTAAAAAGGTCTGTTATTACTTTTTCTCCTATTAACATAAAGCTGGGAATGTCACATTGCAATGCCTGTGAAATAAATAAAGTAGCTAACTAGCCGTATGTTGTTACAAGTTGTTTACTACTAACAATGTAGCGTTGTGTCTGTGTGTCTGTGTAACTAGTAAATATGGTTAAAAGGTTATGTTACAGTTTGTCTAGTATCTATCTATCTATCTATCTATCTATCTATCTATCTATCTATTGGTAAAAAAAAAAGTATTAAAGCACTCTAATAATTTTCGTTGTGGATGAAGTGTGCTAAATATAATTTAATTTGACTGCAATTTTCTTTTAATAAAACATGTATTATATAACCTCGTTCAGCAGATAACATAGTAGGATATTTTGTATATTCTATGCATCAAAAATCCAGATGATTCATGTTGGTGCAGAGCACTGGACTATTAGCTCCAAAGCTTACTGTAATAATTCTGTAATTATTCTGTGGGAATATAGATTGGCCTGAGAGCTTAGAGTCTGAGTAGGGGTCTGAGGGATATTTACCAAGAAAGCTAACCAGGCATAACGAGCGTTTATTACAGTGGCTGCCCTGTCACAGTCTGATGGTGTGTAATTTTATCGGAGGTTTTGTATCTGTACTTCTATGAATTCCTGACATGCTTTAAGTGAAAATGTGCAATAAAAACCTGACAATTTAAACTACAAATAAGGTAAAATAAGCAAAAAGATTAAATAAGGTAGTGCTTTTGTAACTACTTATTGTTGTGGGTTTTTTATATTGTTAATTAGATTTTTTTGTTTCAAAGTATTCTGTTTTAAAAGCTTTATCCACATTATATAATTAAAGTAACTTGTATATATAGTAGTTGCATCCTAACGTACAAGCAGATATGCTTGAAGTAAATATCACGGAAGCTTGTCACATTTATTCTGCAGTTATAAGTTAATATATTACAGTTGCAGATTTTTAATCTAACCATTGTGAGCCACATCAACACCTTAGGCACACTATCCTATACAACCTAAACATTCTCATGCAGTAGACAGTTCCTGCTGAAGAGAAAAACAGGTAGGTTAGATTGCTTTCTTGGTTGTGGTGTGATTCCTGGAAACAGAAACACTAAATCAAAATTGTGTGAAGATAAAATAGAAATAAAATAGATAAACAATTGTGCAAGACAGCAAATATTGTCCTGGTATGTTGTCCTGGTATATCGCCTTTACAAAAAAAAAAAGTTGAGTGATAAATATGCATTTTCTCATTTGTAGAAATGAGCTTCCATATAATATCATACCACCAATAAGTCCCCAATGCTGATGATTTATATGAAATCCTTGTAACAATTTGGCTTATAAAATCATCTTCATATTAGCTGTAATTTATTTAAATGTTGTATTAAACTGTCCAAACATGATGTTTTAAAAGGCTGTGCATAGCACTGTACTCTTTAATGATGTCAAACTTCAGAATTTTGAGAGATTATTTTTTTTCTGACAGAAAAAAATTGCTTGCTTCAGCTTTTTAGACCGTGTTGGAACAGCAGACTCCTTACCGCAGGCATTTGAAATCTTTGTTTCATTAACGGGCGTGTGTTAACACAGGACCACGTTACACAGCTCAGAACCATGGATAATTCCTTACTTGCCTTCAGTGCTATATAATATTAGCTAATCATTTTTCCATTGTTTCTGATGCAGTTACTTCACAGTAAGCCCAAGGGTTTGGACATATAAAGAAGCCTAAGTAGTCACATTTGAACAATTTTTCATGCATTCATGAAACAGTGCCACATGGTTTATATGCATCAGCTTGGGGTTTCTATATGTAAGATGCTGTCAGCACATAGCCCAGATTCCTGAGGTCTAAAGCAAACAGCAGCAGCGTGTTTATACCTGGCTGGGCTTCCTCTAGGTGTGTGCAGTCTCTCTGAGTTAGCATTCTCAGCAGAGGCCAAAAGTGGAGAGCATGAATAAGCCAATGACGAGCAGCAAAAGAGCCGAAGGGATTAGTGGCAGCTTGTGGTGGTCAGAGGTCTGACCTTAAACTGACTTGAAATATGAATGAAATCAGTACACTTGTGCACCTCAGTATGAGCCTACTGTAATAAACATTTTCTGGTCTTGGAGGAGTGCAAGGGTATGCATAGAGCTGTCTTTAGGATTGGACTGAATTGGACTAAATAGGATTAAAGCTTTGATAATTAAATCCATGATAATGTCTGTTAGCTTTGGTTCAGCCAAGAATAAGAAACCTGCAATCATTCTTTGGCACAGCATACTGTTGCTACTGTTGTGTGATTTGCAGTGTGTCGAAAGAAATATTTTTTTGCATCTTCATTTTTAGGTGGAAAACACCCCCATGCTGAGAACTCAAACTGGCTCCCCAGCTGGATTCCCTGCTAGCTTGGGGCTAAACACTGATCTCTATGGAATTGCACCATGTTGAGTATTTCAAGTGTAACTACTCATCTCTTTTGACGATTAACAGGATAGTCCATAGGATTTTTAGATATTTCACATGGAAAGGCTCCTTGTGTCTCTGGAAGTCAGTCAGATGATTGAAACACCAGTTACGCTTCTGTAATAATGAAGTATTCACTGGTGGTCAGGGCTTAGGTCATAACCAAATGATCAGTGGCAGTTGGGAGAAGAAAAATCGAGTCAGAGAGCACTAGCAGATTTTTAGTAATCACAGCCATGTTTTCTCTGATGAAGAGTGACTGGACTCACTCTCTTTCACTGTGTTGCATCAGAACAGCGGCGAATGTCTTCATTTTCTGTGTTTGACAAAGCAGTCTCAATAATACATCTAAACACACAGCAGAACTGAAACAGCTGCAATTCTTTTTAGATATCTAAGGGCACATTAATACTTGTAGTTCAGGTACCTTGGTTTGGATGAAGGTAACGACTTGTTTCATTTTAGTCCTGGTTCACATAGAATTCACATTTTTAACATTGAACCCATTGGCGTCGAAAGCATTTTTAATCTCACATGAATGAGATGAGGTCCTCCCCCACAAAATTTTTAATTAATTGGATACCTTTTCTTGCATTTTGGTGTATTTTTAACAGATTTAAATGATAGCTATCATTAAGCTAGCTGATAGATCTCCTAAC
>JAOVVF010000017.1:14197211-14208364 GCA_028565595.1 Duopalatinus emarginatus | reverse complement strand
TCTCTCTCTCTCTCACACACACACACACACACACACACACACACACACACACACACACACATACACACACACACACACACACACACATGTAACATGACATGATCAAATCTATGATGATGAACGTGGTTTTAATTTGTACATCACGTAAGTATGTAGTGCAAGTAGTCTGATGGCCTTTGTATTTAATTTTATTAAGTCAGCTATCAGATTTGAGGGCTGATTCTGTTTGATAAAAAATTCAGCACCTCTCAGCTGGAGCTGTTAAACAGATGAGGTTCGGCGTGTTCATAACTCTGAATGGCATACAACATGTCGGTACATGCTATTGTGTAATAGTAAAATAACTGCCATCTGTTTACTATCAGAATGGAGATGACAATTTTGACACAGCTGCAGTTTTAAATTTTTTAAATGTGGCAAGATTTATCACAATACATCATAATAGCATCAGGAGCAAGTTGTAGAGTGGCTGTATGTGATTCAGCTGTAGACCTGAGTTCAGGAGCTAATAAATCTTCTATGGGATCAGACCAGACAGGATACTCTTTATACCCTATGCACCTCATTGGGGCTTGGGTACCCATGACCCTGTTGCTGATACACTGGTTGTCATTCCTTGGACCACTTTGGAAAGGTACTAACCATTGTATACTGGGAAAACCCCACAAGACCTGCTGTTCTGGAGCTGACCTGGTCATCTAATCATCACAATTTGGCCCTTATCAAAGACTCTCCAGATCCTTATGCTTACCCATTTTTCCTGATTCCAACACAACAACTACAAGAACTGGTATGAATACACATTGAAATTAGGAAATATACACAGTGTCTCTTGACCATTTAAACTAATGACCCTGGAACTATCTGGTATATAATGAAGTGTGTATACTTGCAGCGTACTTCCCCCAAATAAATACATTTTCCCTTGTTTTTTTCTCTTTTTTTTTTTACAGAGACAAGCCAAGTATTCAGAAAACAAGCTGAAATGCACAAAAGCGCGCAACGACTATTTACTGAATCTGGCAGCCACCAATGCCGTAGTGGCAAAATACTACATTCACGACGTCTCTGACATGATTGACGTGAGTATGCCGCATGAGACATGTGTTTGTGTTCATTGGCTTGGATGTGCAAGTGTTTGTTTGACACAGTTAAACTGCAGGGGACTCCATCTGTTTCCGATTGCATTGTGGGTAGTGGGTCTCGCTAAAGCCGATCTATGTTGTTTCCTCCAAATGGTTCTCGCAGACTTTATTTTCTCGGCTTTGCATAATTATACCCTTTCTGGCATTGTGATTCTGGCACCCACCACTGCTGCATCATGTTATAATTCTAGCATTATTCCTCTATACAGAGCAGATGTTTACTTTAACTCCAACCCAGTCAAACTGTTGTTAAGCTTATAATCGGTTAGTTATTCTTGGTAATGCAGTGATCGTCCTGTTGTAAATAAATAGAGTTTGTTTCTCAGTGACACTGAAGGATTTGCCATACTGACCACTTGCTGGCTGACAGACACATCCCAGCCTCCGGGATTTCTGCTAAGAGATAGATACGGTACAGCAGTATGAATCCAGTCAAGTGGCACAGGACAAAACATGCACACACACATATGAAGGTGGAACATTCAGGATAAGGCTTTTTTTCTCTTGTGTTTCCTGCTAGAGGAAAAAAAGGTGGGGAGGAAATATAAGCCATTTGCACATGAACTAGTACAAGTAGAGTGATAAGGTGTAGTGATATGACATGGTGCAGTTATTTTGAAGCACACATTGTTTAATGTCCGTTCTTTGAGAAAGTTATGCACAAAGAGTTGTTTTCTCCCTGATTATCCCTGTATATCCCTGACACTGACATTCATATTTCATTCATTTATCTCCAGTATCTGCTTTCTCAGAAGGCTTTCCTAAGAATACTGTAAGTGAGGCAGAGATACACCCAGGATTGGACTCTCAGTCCGTCACAGTTCACCATTCACACACACATTTGCACTATAATTCACATATAGGGATAACTAAGCATAGCCAGTCAAGCTACCATTGTGTTTTTGTGATGATGAGAAAACCAGAGAACCTAGGAAGAAACCCACAGTGACACAGGATAAACACATAAACACAAACTCCACACATATGCTAACCACAGCTTTGGATTAAACCGGAGACCCTGGAGCTGTGAGACAACAACATTACCCGGTGCACCATTGTGCTGCCTAGAGGCTATTTATTTTACAGAAAATGATCAATATGCATGAGTATTATCTTATTTACACTGTTGCTTCTGTCTTCATTAATGCATAATAAAGGAGAAATAAGGAATTTGCATGTGCATTACAGCTTGTACATGAAATGTTAAAAAGAAAATGGTTGTGGTTTTCTTAATTCTTAAATACTATTTATTTATTTATTTAATTATTTATTAATTATTTCCATTTTACTTTGTTTGGCCAGAAGATTAATAGAGCAAAATATTGTATGGGGCAGTGTTGGCGTAATGCTTAAGGCCCTGGGTTACTGATCAGAAGGCTGGGGTTTCAATCTTCAACACTACCAAGCTGCCACTGTTGGGCAATTGAGTTAGGCTTTTAACCGTCCAGGGGCATTGTATCCTGGCTGACCCTGTGCTCTGACCTCAGCTTCCTAACAAGCTGGGAAATATGAAGAAAAAGAGTGCTGCAATGTATATTTGACAAATAAAGGCTTCTTCTTTTAAATTTAGTCCAAATATAGAGATTTAGTGCTACACATGCCGCCCCAGAAAAAAATACAGAAATTCTTGTGGTCCTGATGGCATGCCAAAGGTTCTCAGGCCTCCCATGTTCCCCCTCTAGCTGTGTAAAATCCTTACAGCCAAACTAGCAGTGGAGTCTCAGTAAATCCTTGAAGCCTAAAATGTGGGCTTTAAAGAATGTGGCAGGATTTCAACGGTGCGGTCCTGAGCACAGCTCATAGTGGAAGTTATTTCATCAGTGGTGCAATCCTGTTACTCCCTGCCGCCACCTTCAATCACAAACGACTTTATAATAGAGTCACTCTGCTGTGTATAAACAAAGCCTAAGACTAAGGCAACCTAACGATTCCCCCTCACCAATGCTCTCACAGACACAGGCACACACACATATGCACACAGAGCTGTTTACTGGGTATTTCATGGCGAGAGCAAATGAAGGGAATTGAGGCCGTTTCATAAGTGAAATAGGGTAGACCGATTCTGTGGTGCTCTCTTGATCCTGTTCTTTTAAACACCATGTTAAAGTGTGACAGCCACAAAGTCAGCTTTGATGCTAGAGTGCTGTGATTGGCTGCTGTGGCTACTCTATTAAGATGGACATTTTGTTCCTGTGCTTAACACTGGTGGCACGCCTGTCCATCATCCGTAATCTATCAGCAAGCAATGAGAGGAGGAGGAAATGTCGGCTCCTTTATTGCCACTGGGCTGTAAGGAAGCAGCGCAATCCTGACAGTAACAACTAAAAGACGTCTAAAGAGCGCCTGCCAATGATAGAGCATTGGGGTGATCTGTAGCTATTGTTTTGTATTGTAGTTATTGTACGCACTCTGGGTTTGAAGTCATACACTCCCCAATGTTAATCAGAGGAAGAAACACTAGTCAAGTGTCTTCAGCTGCTCTGTAATGTAGCATGAGATGCCGTAGCTGGTAGCTAGCTTCACATGTCTCAGTGGAAACGTATTTCAGACTTCATCTGTATGTTTATTCATAGTTTATGGCTAATTACAGATACAGCTGCTTAGTAGGTGGTGTAGTATGTACTCAGGATGACTTCTGGTGTCTCTAAGTACACAGTCAGTATTACTGGAGCCTGCACTGTGTTAGGGGTTGTATAAAGTTCTACAGTATCTTATAATCAGGTTATTCAAATGAGCTCATGTTCCAGTTTACTCCAACACCTCATTGAGCCTAATGGATGTATTTATGACTCAAGAGAGCTAGCTGACTTCTGTTCATTATCAACACCCATATAATGATTCACAGACATGTTTGTTTCCCTGTTCCTCTAAATGAGGTTAGTTTATGCTATTTTTTAACACTGAAACTAATTAGACTGGATATCCCACTGTGCATGTACTTCCAAATATGTGTTAAAGGCCTCATTTTTCTCTCTTTTCTTACTTAAGCAATGTCATGTCTCTGGACGTGTACTTTAATCCAAAGTTAAGTGTTTGTATATAACATTAAAACTCATAGATACAAATAGTTTGTGAAGACACAAAATGTTCCACATAAGTTTTTTTTTTTATGCAACAGAACAGAGATATGCTCCAGGCTTGTTACCATAGAGAAGAGAAATGAGCTGGCGTACACAACTATGCTTTGCCAGTGCTTTGAAACACCTGCGTTTTTGTCCTCTGTACCTCTCCAGTGCTGTGACCTTGGTTATCACGCCAGCCTGGCGCGCACATTTAGGACTTACCTCTCTGCCGAGTACAACCTGGAGACTTCTCGCCATGAAGGCCTGGACCTTATCGAGAGTGCAGTGGACAACCTGGACTCCCGCAGTGACAAGCACAAGATCATGGATATGTACAACCAGGTGTTCTGTCCTCCCATGCGCTTCGAGTACCTGCCTCACATGGGAGACGAGGTAAAAGAGTGGACCTGCTTTGACTAACGTAGATTTGCACATTTCATTATTATAAAGGAAGGTGCCAATCTAGCAACAGGTACTAAGAGTCGCTGTACATGCAGTATTAAACGCTAATAATCTAAAGCTAAATATCAGAAGCTACCAATTTATGGGCATGTGTTTGTGTGTGTCAGGTGTGCCAGGTGAGTGCTCAGCAACCAGTCCAGACGGAGCTCCTGATGCGCTACCATCAGCTGCAATCTCGCTTGGCTACATTAAAGATCGAGAACGAGGAGGTAAGCTCTATCTCTGAGCCCTTAACATATCCACAAATCTGTACCTTGTACACTGTGACCTTACAGTGCATTATGTACCACTAAAGTCCCCGCAGTCAGCATCCTGTTTAGTATGTATTAATTAAGTAGTGATGGCTGGATTTTGATCTGAATGTGATATTTAGTGGAGTCTAATTGGTGTCATGCACCATATGGATCGAATCAATTAGAAAGCATGACGCGGATAAATTGAGCTGAATGAATCAGCTGACCTTTGAAGCAGCACCTAGGATGCACAGGGTAGACCCATGAAATGAATAAATGCCATCTCAATCTTGATTTTGAAGAATTTGTAATGCAGGTTGCTCAGAAATGAAGGCTACATGAAGTGGAAAGACAAGCTGAGGCATGTCGACACTGTTGAGTTATTTATAACATATAAATGGATGTGTCTAGGTGGCATCCATCTCTATTTTAGGTCTTGTTTGTTTGTGTTAAATGAATAAGTTAACATTTCTGGCGCATTGAAAAAAGTTTTCAGTGTCTTCACACTACCCTAAATAACCTCATGTTAATTGCAAAAACACGCAGGCTGAGGCTTTCAATTAGGTACTGCTCACTGTGGCAATGTTTGTTCTTCACTGTAGCAGTGCCAGATGGCAACTTTGACCATGTCTTCTCTTTAGAAAGCCCTTAGCTTTACTCAGAAAAGTTTCACAGGCTCTGTTGTTTCTAAAGCACTAGGAAAGATGCATCGCATTGGCAGCCACACTAATTTAATTTCCAATGTTCAGTGCGTCGTCTGTGGGAACGTGTTGTATTTTTAGCTTTCCCTTTCTGCTAATGATGTTTTATATTATATTATTTATTTATTTATTTTGCTGCAGCGAACGAGTCGCAAACGCTCCTTTGCAGAAGGGTAGTAGAAATCGGCGTGCCCTGATTTTCCCACCAAGTGTATGCAGATGCTAATCGACTCCGTAATAGCCCAGTCTGCATGTATAGATGGCTCCATCCAGCCCTTATCGCAACGCCTCTCATAACCAGGCCATAATGGATGATTTGTGTCAGGGAAGGAATATGCCACATTAATCTGAGAGGTTCACAATAGAGTCCTGGGGCAGTTTTACATATCATCTTTGTTGAAGTACTCATTTTCAGCTGTTCACATGAGTGATATTTTACCCCAGGGTTCGTTTGGGAGTGTGTCCTGGAGAGCTAGGCTTATGGTCGTGGGATTTTCTGGGCGGATGTAACAAACTGTGGCTGCCATGGTAACATTAAAAGTGAGAAATGAAATGAAGACTGGACGAGGTCTCATGCTTCAACATTTTCATTCTTACACAATCTTACGTGTAATAAAAATATCAAATACACTCTTTTAAATACACTCACAAATACATACACATGTAGCTGCAATACTATGCCAATATGCATAATCTTGGTCTCTATGGATAGAAAATATTTCCAGTCTCATTAAAATTAACTGTTATTACTGGTGAACTGGTTAGCTTAGGCTATGCTTTACTTGGTATCAAAGGAAAGAAAAGCTTCTGTAGTTGTATACCACACCCAGCATGTTGGAGTGGAGAGAGAGGATTATGTGTGCTGCCAGATTCAATTTTGACTCTCCATTTTTTTCATATTCGATTTTTTTTGTGTTGAAATAACTGTCAAGCAAACACTGTCAGTTTACCTAGAGTGATGTTTTGGTAGCACTGAGCCTCGTCTTGCAGAAACGTTAGAAAAAAGACAAGCACAGCATTTTATACACTTCTTTATAGAGCGAATTTTTACTAGACCCAGTACTGCATCTATCAGGTTTTAAACATTGATGGCATTGAATATGGCAGCTGTGGCCTTGTAGTTAGGGAACCAGTCTTGTGACCCAACTTTGATCCCAGATATGACTGAGGTGCCCTTGAGCAACTCACCCAACTGCTCCCCAGGTGACGTGATTGGGGCTGACCCCCACTCCAGGCAAGTGCAATCACTGCCCCCTAGTGTTCACTGGTGTGTGTGTGTGTGTGTGTTTCACTGCATGGATGGGTTACATGTGGAAAAAAACACCAATTATTACAATTAATGATTTGATTTGTACAGCACATTTAACACTAGACATTGCTACAAAGTAAATTTGCAGAAAAGCAGATTTAGATGCCTAATTAACAAGATAGGGGCCAAAAAACATCTAATAAGGAACCCATCATGTGTTGGGTGACAATAATGCGCATTCATACAGTAAAAGTGTGTTGAAATGTGGTCAGTATGCGCAGAATGGTCTTTATTATTACGGCAGCAGTTCCTTTGTGCAGGTCTACAGTGTCAAGGTGAGATTATGCACTGAAGACAGTGTGATGCATACAGCAGAAAAGAGTGGGTCAGAAGTGTACAAAATTGCACAAAACTGCGCCAAGGACAAGAGGTATCAGAGTGAATCAGGCATGAGAGGATGAGAGGAGCTACAGTGGTGGAAGTGTGCCAGGATCAGTCTCCAGCATTAGACAGTATTTACTATGATAACATCAAAACATCTAATATTTGCACACATATATTTGGGTCTGCTCTGAAAAGGTGAACTTTCAGTCAGTCAATATATTTCTTTCAGTAATGTTAATACAAGAGTAATGTAGTGATTTTATTTGCATGAATTACCAAAATGATGGGATGTGTAAATAGAAAACAGCTCAGTGACACATACCAGTATACTGATCCTGTACAAAGCTGCTTTCTCATGACTGGATTATAACTAGAACTTGTTATACCTACTTAAAGATCCAGACTATTAAATGATTTCAATTTTTAATTCTGTTGGTCATAAACACAACCATACACAGTACAATATGTAGTGAAATGCTGCTTATGACTGTCTGATGAGCTAAAAACAGAATTGAAATAAACCATGCATTATCCAATTATTTGCACATAAGTAGATAAAGAGCGGCATGGTGGTGCCGCAGGTAGTGTGTGGGCTACTTCTGGGGTTGTGGGTCTGAACCTCGCTCTGGTCTTTGTCTGAGCAGTTTGGGGTGTTCTCCCCGCGCCCACATAAGTATTCGCTGGGTGCTCTGGTTTCCTCCCACCTCCCGAAAAAACACACATGGTAGGTGAATTAAATGCAGTAAATTGCCCCTATTGTGAGTGTGTGAGTGAATGGGTGTGTGAGTGTGGAACCCTGTGATTGTTTGGCCTCCTGTTCAGGGAGGGCTCTGGACAACCTTAATGCTGACTAAATGGGTGTCTCTGTTAAAAGATTGATGATGATGATTATGATGATTTTTTCTGCTCAGGTGCGCAAGACCCTGGATGCGACAATGCAGACACTGCAGGACATGCTGACCGTGGAAGACTTTGATGTGTCTGATGCCTTCCAGCACAGCCGATCTACAGAGTCCATTAAATCAGTGGCATCTGAAGGCTACATGAGCAAACTGAACATCGCCAAACGGCGCTCCAACCAACAGGAGACCGAGCTCTTCTACTTCACAGTGAGTCAGAAACCTGCTCCACCTCTAGGCATGAGTTTAGAGTTAAGGTTCTCTTAACTAGAATTATTTCTGACATTTAAATAACATTCACAATGTTCATTAATTAGCAATGAAAAATAAAGTATATAAAAGTACATTAACTCATGATTTGACATTTGTTTAAATGGTAATGAAACCACACACACTTAATATTTTTTACTGATTAAAGTCTATATCAACAGCAATAATTAAACTACAATTTTACTAAATATTGATAGCTAAAGTAACTCTGACCTCCAGGTGTATATAATAAAGCATATTTACTATACAGCCTCAGTTCTGAATGATTCCACTAATGTTTATTAAGGTTCTCGCTGGTCATTATTGTCTTATTGTTACCTGCTGACAAAATGAACTCTTATTTAGGTTATTTTAAAAATACTATTAAAAAATATTATTTAAAAAAATTAAACAATAAAAAAAAAACTTTGTTATACTTTGAAATAAGTATTGTTATAAAATGAACTCAAAAAATGTGAAAAATAAATGCAAAGCCTTATTGTTTCATCATAATGATTAGATTAGATTAGATTAGATTCGATTAGTTTAGAATAGATTAGATGCAGAGTTCAGGTACACAGCCAATAAAATGCACTTAGCATCTTACCAGAAGTGCAAAATACAGTATTACTACCATTATTATTTACGGATCAAGTGTAGGGAATGAGTAAAGAGAACAATGCTTACAGAATGTGAACATTATATAGGACAGTAGAGTTATCATTTACAGTATAAATGTCAAATGAGAATATGCATATATATATATTTATAGATGGATGAATGTATATACACAGTTTATACAGAGTGAATAAAGTGCATAATACAGATGTGTTATGACAACAGCAAACAGTTTAATATATACAATGGGTATAAATATATATATATATATATACATACAGTATTTATATAGTGTAAGTATGAATAGTGCAATATTAGACAGATATGGTAAAGCAGTTGTTATAGTAGTTGTAGTCTCCATGCTTAAAATGGATTTACTTCAGTAACCTTCAGTTCAGTATGTATATTTTCTTTACTTGTGTAATTACTTCTCCCTGTGCCTTATTTTAGTGATGCCTCAAAAAAAAACTGCAGTGTTCTAGTGTTTCATCATGCATATTTGTCCCTGTGCACTTTACAGTCATTCTGGAAAGACTTCCTCATCACCCTGATCTTTTAGAACAGATATTTCAAAAGTGTTAGGCAGGAAAGGTCTAGTGTCTGGCTAACATCATGCTAATGTATTTATATCGCTCTGCACTGATTTTTTTTGCCTCAGGTAGTTCAGTGCGTGCTATACAACAGGTCCTTTAACTACTACATTAGACCCCTCAGCATAGATTTATTATATAAACATAAACATATACTGAAAATTACTCATATTTGATATATATATATATAGGTCTACTTTTGTTCATTCAACTGATTAGTCAAGACTTTGAAAAAAAACATAATAAAAATAAACTTCCTGACCCCTGGCAAAGCTTCACTGAACTCCAGGGGAACACAGTTATATAGTACAAATTATGAAAAAAGCCTCTATAAATGACTTGGGTCTTTTTTCATTTGCTCTGTGAGATATCACTGTAATCTAATCATAGAGCACTGTGTCTTGAACCCATACGCTGAACATGCAAGTCTAGCCAGTGTACTCATATCGTAAATGAAATCATAAAACTCTCTGGACGAGGCTCCATGACTTATCAACAAAAACGGAAATGAAACTTCTTAGTGAACAGATTGAATTATTGCCCGTGCGAAATACACAACAAAATGTGATCTGCCCAAGCGAGCGACTATCCTTTGTGCAACTGTCAGCCTGTGTTATAATCACTAGCTTCCTCACATCTTCATCTGTGTGTGTGCAGAAATTCAAAGAGTACCTGAACGGAAGCAACCTCATCATTAAACTGCAGGCCAAGCATGACCTCCTGAAGCAGACGTTGGGGGAAGGTGAGCGCTTGCATAACCAACTCTAAATGTCAAGTGTCAGACTTTGTGCAAAGGTCTCGCATTGTGACTCCGGTCGCTGCAGGATAACGTCAAATTAAGATCGCGTGGTTCTGAGAGAGCCAGTGCGTTAATGAAGAGTGTCATTAAAAGGCTTCCTCTGATGTCTGGTCTTTAAAAAAGTGTTTGTTGATTAAAAGGAGACAGTGATAAAGATTTCCTCCAGCTCTTTGATCTGTATACTGTATTATCAGGGACATTTAGGAAATGATTAATATGATGGGTAATACAGAGTAAGTGCAAAACACGTTAAGAAAACGAAAATGCAGGAGAAAATTGGATAATACACCAACACAGCCTTCAACCCATGGGCATTAAGTCAAAACAGAACGGACAGGTACTTACTGAGTATGCTTGATGCTGATTGGAGAGCTGCAATTCTGATGAGCGGACATTGTTCATTAAATTGTTATAGAAACTAAATTTATCAGACGTATTTCTGCAGATTGATATGATTGGATAGCAACGGTCCTAATAGTAGCCTGTTATTCAGAAATAACTGAATGACTGTAGAATGATGCAGAAGTATCCTACAAAGCCATGTAAGAAAATAAGTTATAATATCAAAATCATTTCTTAGAATCAAAGATACTATTTGTTTTTATAATTTTTTTCCCAAACTGACTGGATGCAAGTGATGTATTTTTTTTTTATTAACGCTTTAAAATGATATTTTAAATGATAATATATATATAAAATAATAAACATATAAATATTAAAATATAATAAAATGTAAAAAACGAATTATTTTTACAGTTATAT
>JAOVVF010000017.1:14160657-14183465 GCA_028565595.1 Duopalatinus emarginatus | reverse complement strand
TTTATTCACTCACATACTAGGCAGTACTGAACATACAAAACACAAATGAAATAAAACTTCCCGTTTAACAGATCTTTAGGCTGCGTCCCAAATCACATACTCCTATACTAGTTAGTATGCGACATGATGTAGTGCATCCGAATACCTACTACATAACATGTAGTATGTGAAAGGTTCCCGGATGTCCTAAGTATGCCATTTCAGACGCAGCATTACTCTTACTGAAGCAGCGCGTAACAAGCCTCAACATGAACTATGGGTGAATCACAGGGCCAAATTAGAATTTATGTTAACGGCACTATTTTTTTAATCGTGATAATTTGACATCGCGTTAATGTGTTATTATTGCGTTAACTTTGACAGCCCTAATATATATATATATATATATGTGTGTGTGTGTGTGTGTGTGTGTGTGTGCATACCACTTAGTGTGTATTAACGCCTTTGACAAACTAGTAACCAACAACAAAAAACTCGGTGCATCTGAAACCTTAAAGTCAATTTATCGGTTCTGTGCCACAAACTAGTCCACAGCTAATACTGGGTTTTAACTTTAATATGCTTTACACTGTGTGGGAGATGGACGTGGCCTAGCAGAAGGGGGGTCACAGTCACAATTTCACATTGTGTGCATGAAAAATGTCTAGACACTTGTTGTTCACATGCATCACACATCCCTAGTGAAGTAAATACATGAGCGCAGTAGAAGAGTTATCTGAACATTACTATCTGGGTTTGATCTGTGCCGGTACAAACCCAGCGGTAGTAAATTGACTGAATTTTATGGTCCAAATGAAACGGGCATTTTATTAGGTAGTGTTATGAAAATACTTGAGAAACACTAATGGCAGTAAAGGTGAAATTCAAGCTCTTTTTATAGCGCTGGTGTGCTCAGTGAACACCGATGTCAGTCAGACAAGCAGGGCAAATGTAATTTATGTCTTAAATCTGATCTTCGGACTAACGTCTGCGTTACTAATGATAAGTAACCATATCTGATTTGTCTAAGGTCTGAAGTCATATTGCTTGCGTATCTACACTGTGTTTCTTAGTAGTGGCACAAGCATGCATCAAACTATATTAAAACCATAAAGACAACTGATACTGACACATGTGATGTCTGCAGTGATGTGTTGAAAATAAAATGAAATGAGAGATGTGTGATCCTTATATTGTTGTGTGTGTGTGTGTGTGTGTGTGTGTGTGTGTGTGTGTAGTGATAGCCCACACAGTGAACCAGGCACAATTGATGAGGCGGACAACGGAACTGAGCCACACACCAGTGATGACGGTATAGTCGACATCTTATATCTTATATCTATATCTTTATCTTCCCATGTATTTGTTTACCCGGGCAGACATAAAATGAAATAGACAAATACAACACTGTATTACACACACACCTTTATATCCCTCTCATGTGTCCACGCTTATGGAAAATACATTTAATGCTCTCTTTATTTTTTAGTAATATATAATACAGTTTGCCACCAAATCACTGGAGAGCATTACTGTAAATTAATGTAAACTTTGGTAGATTTTCAGACTATTTGTTAATGGGCTGTTTTTTTTGTTTGTTTGTTGTTAATAAAAGATATTTTGTAAAAATAAAATCTTTAACATTATGTTTTAGAACTGAATGTTGAAAATTCTGGATGTTAAAAGGTAAAAAAAAAAAAACTTAATAAAAAGATCAAAATTATTCTTCATATATTTTATTATAAATTAAACATAACATATTTAAAATGCATTATTATTATTATTATTATTATTATTATTATTATTATTATTATTATTGTATACTTTTTGTATCAATTTACTTTGGAATATAAGCAGTATTTAGACAGAATCAAAATTCATATTTCATACAAAGTTAAGTTTAAAAATAAAGATTCATGAATAAAGATTTCGATTTGTCGCATGTGCACTTGTAGCTGGTACACTGAAATGAAAAGTGTTGACTTTAAAGACTGCATAATAAAACAGGAGACAACAGAATAAATAAAACTAAACGATAAAGTAGAATATAAAAATAAAAACAGTACATAAGATAATGCTATAGGTAAGGATATGGGGAATAGAAGTGGGGGTTGGGGGTGAACACATTTTTTAAATAAGGGATGACCAGATGTCCAGGTACCACATGTGCATTGTACTAATGTGCATTTTCAGAGGTGGCCAAGTCGAGTGTCCCATGCATGTGCAAAATAGACAAGAATATGGATATGCATATGAAAGGGACATTTAGCATAGATGCTGTCCATCTTGTGTATTCTTGTTGTTTTTCGCCTATCAGCCATTAAGATTGCTCTTCCATCAGCAGAGTAAAATCGAGACGTCTCATTGGCTGGCAAGCAGTGAGTCGACATCAAGCCGGACCTTAAATAGCTCTTGACTGCTGAGTTTTGGAAAGAGCCTTAGATGAACCGGGCTTGATCGCTCTCAAGCTCTCAGCCTCCCTCTATCTCTGCGTCTGCTTCACACACTCACTCCTCCTTACAAATGCTAATCTGTTGGCACTGCTTTTTCCCCAGCATTTTTTAATCAATGAACAGTAGAGAGGAAAAGAAGGACATTCCTTTGCCAGCCTTTTTTATTTCAGGTTCTCAGTCCCCTCTTCTAATCTGTTTCCTATTTCTCTACCTCATATATAGCTGCTCCTGTGTTCTCTCTCACTCATCTATCTTTGGGTGAAAAACAGTTCTTGATAATGAGTGTAGTTCAGGCAGAGACTTTAGTGGATTTTGTATTGAATAAGAACCTAATATTAAGTTTAATCATAGCTTGATAAGAATTAGTAATGATAATTCTTTAGTACTGTATATGTTTGCATGGTAAGATTGAAAAGTGCATGTGTGTGTGTATGTGTGTGTGTATGTGTGTGTGCTCATGCACCTAGGCTACTAGGCTCATTCATTATAACATCAGCAAGTTGATTTTAGTCTAAGAGAAGTACACTTTACTGTAGAGTACACTTCAAGTACCCTATCTGTCAAGGACAAATAGTGGCTTCTGATCATTTCCCAGAAGCACAGGGTGCATTCTGCTTCATCCACTTCAAACTGTACTTCCTGCCCCTTCACTTCCCCTCACTTCTTTAAAACACATGTGCACTCCCAAAACAGGTCATGGTACATATTATGTGTAACCCTTTGTGGATTTAATTAGCACAAGTAAGGAGCAAACCAACCTCCTAATTCACATCTCCTTCAGTGATTCAGTGGCTTTGACTACCAGCAGGGATGCTGCCTCTCTCTCTCTCTCTCTCTCTCTCTCTCTGTGTGTGTGTGTGTGTGTGTGTGTGTGCTGAGAAACTACACTTTGAACTTACTATGCTGTATAATATGAATTTTAACTCTGCTGTGGTCAGCACATCTATATAAAACCCTTCTCTGCCTCTTTACCTTTGTTAATAGCCCAGGTTTCTAGCACACTTGATAGACAGAGATTACTGTCAGAGCACCTTCTGCTCAAATGCACAGGGGATAAAGCAGCAGAGCTCGCCACACCTCTATCCCTCCATGCTCTGTCTGTAGGTAATTTCACCCTTGGCTGGAGCCCTTAATGGAACTGATTGGCTTTGCTGGCTGAAGGGGGATATTCCCTACTGGGAAACTATTTATTTTATGCATGTTTTTAACCGCGCCTGACCCAGCTCTTCATCCGTGTCCGACAGAGACACAGAGCTGAAGAGGTAGAAGTGCAGCCCACTGTCTATTTAGAATAATGACATGCAGACAGAGTGATGTGGTGATTTGCTAGGGTCCAGATAAAGCCTGGTCTCCACTTTGCATTTTGAGCACTTTGGTGAAATTGAAATGGCTAAGGGTCGTTTTTGAGCAGGAAATGAAATCACAACCCCAGGTGTGTGAAGTTCATATATATTGATATTGTAATCTTTCATTAAGATCTCTCTGAGTGTGTATATTTGTGTGTGTGTGGCTGGTTTACATCTATGTGGTTTCTCACCTGCTTCTGTTTGAAACTTTATTTTTTATCTATCTGTCTATTTGTCTGTCTCTGTCTGTCTGTCCATCCTTCCATCTGTCAGCCAGTCTTTTTGTCTGTCTGTCTAAATTTGACTATCCTTTGTTCCCCTTTTCCTGCAGAGGTGGAGCAGATAGAAGCAATCGCAAAGTTCGACTACGTAGGACGAACTCCACGAGAGCTCTCCTTTAAGAAAGGAGCTTCGCTGCTGCTCTACCACAGAGCGTCAGAGGACTGGTGGGAAGGCAGACACAATGGAGTGGATGGTCTCATCCCTCATCAGTACATCGTAGTCCAGGACCTGTGAGTACATACAAATCCACACACACAGCTGCACTTATCTCAGTACATCAAGCCAAATTACAACTGAGTCAGGACAGATTTATAGTGTTTAGAGTAGTGCTGAATAGATATTGTGCATCATGTAGATAAATCTAGAAACTGTGCTTACTTCATCAAGTGCTTATCAGGAACGTTTTATAAATCTGGACTTTTTATAGGTTACCAGATTAGGGAGCCACTAGATGATACTTTTACTTTTTGGGTTAAGAAAAATATTAGGATGTAAGTAGAATTCACCTAGGAGAGAATCTAGGTCACTGAATAGGAAGCGACAAAGACCGTTTGCTTATTGCACAAACTTTCTCTTCACACCAGCTTTAACTCGGTGAACAATAAATCCACAAGCCTCAGTATTGTGAGCCTGTAAACAAGGGGGTTGGACTGTGGGTTTTTTTTTTTTTTCCAGTAGAAAATATGGAGCGGTTTTCTGATTACGTTGCATTTAGCTGTTCCATTTTCCCACTAGGCTGTTAGGTGTTAAAATGCTCTGCCAAGATTTTCTTGTTAAGCAAACGCTCTCACCTCCATTAGAGCGGCATCCAAATTTCTATTAACTTTCTATACGAATAAAAGTGAATTGAATTATCCAGAGCGGACTGGTTTCAGATGAGGATGATGATTGTGGCTGTGATCTCATGAGAAATACAGAGAATCACTGGGAAATGAGACATTCACTTGAAAGCATGGTACAAATAAATCATGCTGGGTATGACAGGAAGACTACTACACGATTCCCAGGTGCTGAATTTGTTGTCTGCGGCTCTGATTTCTACCCTCTGATTTAGCAACACTGATATATCTTGAAATGCAACTGCTGGCCAGTCAGTCACTGTGGAGGAGGATCGTTCATTTAGCTGTTCGTTATTCAGACAGTCGATTCTCTACAGTAGATAAGACTGCACTATTACGGAGCTATTCAGAATGTCATCTCATAATTACAACATTATTTTCTGTACAACTTTGTTCCTTAGAGTAAAGCACTAATAAATCATCTATCTAATCATCTGTCTTTTGTATTGTGAGTTGAAAGTTCTCTGTCTCAGAACACCAGGCAGTCATGTCTGAAAGTTTCCTGCAGTTTCAATAGCGTTTTTTTTTTTTTAAATCCTTTTCTACAGGCACTGAGTGGCATATGAGGGCTAGCCTTGTGAAACCACAATTTGTGCTGATCAGTGTGTGCTCTTGGTCTTGTTATCTGCCTGGAATGGTGTTGAATAGGCCAATCAAGCCTGAGCCAGATAAAGAAAAATGATAGGTGCTTAGTAAGTGGAAGCTTTTGGTTCAGAATTGGAATGAATACAGTTCTGAAATGCTAATATAAAGTAAAAAATGAGGTGCTTTTAACGGCTTTCGGTGCTTCTAGTTTCAGTTCAGAGTGCCTCTTCTGTCTTCCCAGAAATGTAGAAAGAGTATGAACGGCTAAAATTGTGTACATAAAAAAATTGGTTTTACAGAATCACAATAAAACTCTGAACAGATGTCTTTTCAGCAAGTGCTCTCAGTCATCCTTAACATATTGCTCTGCTTTTGCCCTCCTGTCTCAGGGACGACGCCTTTTCTGATAATTTAAGCCAGAAGGCGGACAGTGAGGCGAGCAGTGGGCCTCTGCTAGATGACAAGGCCTCGTCCAAAAATGACCTCCATTCACCGTGTGAGACAGCACCAGAGTATAACTTCAGTGCTGTGATGGGCAGGTGAGACACAATAACACACGGCCTTGATGACTTCTTGCCATGTTGCTCATATTCGAGACGATATTAAAAGCTTATATAAGCTGATGAATTGTTTTAGACATGCTGATTGAGATAAATCTAAATATTAATATAGTATTCATAATAATTATTAAGAGTATTAATTCTCATAGCTCATGGTATTGATTCCTACCACCTTACCAACCTTTAGAATATTTAAAGAATATTCTATTATTAGAATCAGTGAAGTAAGTTTGGTTTTTTTCAGGGTGTAATTAACTGTTTTGTTGTTTTGAGGGTGCGCTTGCGTTCGGATGGTGCGGCTATCCCACGGCGTCGAAGCGGTACAGACAGCCACAGTCCCCCGCGTGGTTCTGACACACCTCCTCGCGCAGCTGCATGTCCCAGTAGCCCCCACAAAGCCATGCTGAGCAGCAGGAGCCGCGTGGAGAGTCCTGATAAGAGACGCCTGGGCACATTTGGCAGCGCCGGCACTATAAACTACCCTGAGAGAAAAGTGTATGGAGAGGGACATCCACTGAGACCGAGCACTGGTACACGCCACAGCAGCTTGGGAGACCATAAAAGCCTGGAAGCTGAGGCCTTAGCTGAGGTTAGGAACGTTCTGAGATTTTGCTGGTTATGAAGATTAAAATAGACATTTACTCTACGTGTAATTTTCTCTTGGTATACTTTCACTTAAGCTTAATTAACCTGTCAGTAAATGCTAGGTCATGCCTGCTAGGTCATGCCTGCTGTTGATGAAAGCTTTTTCCTTTGGCCTGTAATTAGCGTATATATGCTTAATTTACCGTAAGGCCTCCATACATGACCACGAAACGAAGCTACTGACCAGGAAGAGTCTGCCGTGGAGTTTAATAAAGAGCACAGAGGCACAGGGCACAGCTAATGATCTTTCAGCAACTCAGTGTGTTTGCACTTTAGCTAATGGGAAAACAAATAGCCTATACAAGGGCAGAGTTGATATTAAACCCAAAAGCGATGCCGTTGTTGTGTAGTTCTAAGGAGTGCTTAGTGTTCTGGTAGTTTGTCATGTAGATGAAATGAGAGATGATAAATTCTGTCTATGATTATTTATTATTCTTAACAGCGAGTGTTATGTACCATGACTTTCCCTTTTATATAGTTAATATATAGCATATATATCTCAATGTTTGCCCTGTCAGTGCCTGAGTAAGTGCCTATGTGTGCCATGTCTTAATGATCTTGACTGTCATTGTAGGTATTCATGTATGGTTCAACAACCCTTATCATTACAGCTTTCATACAGCTTGTGGAGTCATAAGCCAAGCCCATTCGTTTGAACGAGGGAAGCTGAGCAGGGTGTTTTATAGCATATAAGGCCAGGCTGAGGTGCTGTATACATGTCATAGATAAAGAACAGCAGTGACATATGGGACCCTGAGATAAAATTATGGCTGAGCCTGGTGCCCAGCGAAGCCAAAGCTCAAACCCCTACTATAAATCTGGTCTATAACTACAGGTAGTACTCCAGAAATTGATGATTTTTTTTGCTAGAAAGAAGCTTAAAGCCCCTGATAACACTTGCTCCAACATTTAAAATAATTTATGTGACACTAAAGACCTGTCGATAAGCATAATTAGCAATTTTATATATTCACAAAATACATATTCTGTTTTTTTTTTTTACAATGGGTATATATCATTATTATCTCAATCATAGTACACAAAACTACGTTCATTCTCATGTACACTATATAGGCAAAAGTATGTGGACAACTGACCATCACAGCCATATGTAGTACCTCCCCAAACTGTAGCATACAATTGTAGGTCTCTGTGGCACAATCTGGTTACCACATCCAGCTGTTAACTGAAAGGTTGGTGAGTCAAGTCCACCCAGAGATAGCATTATCACATCTTAGGGCACCTGTAGGCTTGTGCTTAAGGAACTTGTCTTGGCACCAGAAGGTCTCGAATGCCCTTGAGCAACCCTTCCAACTGCTCCCTGGGTGCTGCGAGTAGTGGCTGCCCACCGGTTTGGGCATGTGTGCCCCCTAGTGTATATTGTGTGTATGTGTTTTTCCCTGACCTCAACCCAATTGAATATCTTCAGGATGAACTAGAACAGCAAGTGCACCCTGGACCTCTTCACCCCCACAACTCTGCTTCAGATTCTAGCGTTAAGCCTTCGCAGAGGAGTGGAAGTTATTATAACAGCTGGAATATCTAGAATGTGATTTTCACTTCTCACACATAAACTTGCTGCACTAAAATAATGTGCATAAAATACACTTCACCACAGAAGCAGCAGTACAAATCATAGCAGTAAAAAGCTAATTATGCAAATAAGTTGACATATAAATATACTAGTGCCTGGATATTTAAAAAGCTATTAGTAGATTAATAACCCTGCATGCCATTTTTATGTCAACAAATGTGAATTTGTGTATTATGCAGGACATAGAGAAGACGATGAGCACTGCTCTGCACGAGCTGCGTGAGCTTGAACGTCAGAACACAGCCAAGCAGGCCCCGGATGTGGTGCTGGACACACTGGAGCCACTGAAAAACCCTGTAAGCTCGGAGCCAGCAAGCCCCTCACACACCATCGCCATCCGTGACCCTGAGGCGGCTCTGAGACGTGGGAGCAGCTCCTCCTCCAGTGCAGCTGAGACCATGATGATGAGCACATTCAAACCCGCACTGTGTGCCAGGCTGCCAAGTGCTCAGCTGCGACCTCCAGCTATGAGGCCCGCACGTCCCGTACCCTCTCAGCAGCAGCGCTCCAGCAGCTCTGGATCATCTGGAGTGGGCAGTCCTGCCATTACCCCGACTGACAAGAGCTTTCCCAGCAGCCCCTCCTCCAACACGGCCGACAAACACGGAGGCAGCATGTAGCTCCGTTAGGAGTCAGGGTCAGGGTTGGCTTTTCGATCTGTAATTCAGCCAGCCTTATGAAGAAAAAATTGCTGGGGAAAATGTTTCAATATTATTATTAATATTATTTTTCAGCTATAGAATTTTGAAATTCCAACTGAGCCTCAGAACACTCCAAGCAACGAGGCACACAAAGTCATGAAGTTTACTTTTATAGCACTCATTGTGGTAAAACATGAACATGTAAAAACATACTGGAAAATATAAAGAGCCTGTATCACATACAGTAGGGTCTAAACGAGTTCACTACTAAAAACTGATTAGCTAGAATAGTAAAGTCATTTTGTCAGATTAGATTTCTCAAATAATAGTACAAAAAAAACAAGTTTGCAATTTCCTTATAACAATTCCTATGATAATGCATAACTCTAGCTCCATAATGATTAATTCAATAATCAGTATAGAACTCGAGTTATGCATTATCATAGGAATTGTTTTAAGGAAATTGCAAACTTGTCTTTTGTCAATGTAGCCATGCAAACAAACAAAAAAATGTTAATAGTACATCTGTGTTACCAATTAATGAAAATATATGGCATCACTATATCTTAAAAATCAAGCAAAACTCATGCAAACTGGATATTGAGCTATATTTCAGTTTAATACGGTGACTTCCAAATTTATACCTGAATAATACATATTAACTCTGTGGGTTGTATTTGCATTTAAGTGTGAAGCAAATGCAAACATTTTAGAAGTGGAGTCTGAGTTTTGGACCCTACAGTATATATTAGTATATAATAGAGGTGTCTGTGTGAATATACACGCATACCCACATATATGTATACGCTCACACATATATCACTATCTATATGTGTATCTAAATATAGATTATATCAACATCTTAATCAGAAATGTTAATGATAAGTCACCCTCTTAGGCCAGTCACACAGTAGAGCAATACTAAATGAAATTGCTGTTTGTTTCTCTCCGCACTGTTTGGCCAGAGGTGTTGTTAAAGAGGGGGTGGAGCTCTCTCTCGGGGGAAGGAGGGGACCCTATAAGCCCCTCCCATAGAACTTGACTGTCACTCAAAGCAGCCTGTGACTCCAAGCCCGTCCACATGGGGTGTTGTAAATAGAGATATACTGTACTTGAACTGGTAATGCCTTTTGTTTTGTAGTATAAGGGATGTTCAGTTAAGTAACAACATAGCCAAGTTGTAAACATATATGAGATGCAGAAACTGAAACCAATATCCATTACCAACTAATTGTAAGAAACCTGTGGTAAAGATGTAGTTTACTATGTATATAATTTTTAAGTAGGTTGTTTTTTTTTTAAATGTCAAACATGTATATTTGGGGACAGAACAGGCAAGAACAGATGGCATTTCACAAGACACAGTCACAACCAGCAAACAAAGATCACATTCATAAATGTGGGTACATGGCGTTCGCTGTCTGAGCCGTTATTACTAAATATATTCTGTGTTCATCGAAAAAGCTTTTCTGAAACTCATACATTTTTAAACACACTTGGACCAAGCCAGTTATTCCTCTTTAAACAATCCCATCTTTTCATAAGGAGCCTTCAGGTTCGTTGGGTACACTTTTGAAACTGGTCCCTCACCAGAATGTTTAAGGGTGCTTTTAGAGAAACCCTTTGTTGCACATACTAGGACAGAGGACATACTGAAGGACTCCTAATCCTACTTTTTGTCCAAGCTGCACTCATAACGTTTAAATGCTGGTTTTCTAGAATAAAATGTCTTTGTTGAGGAAACCAATGTGATTCCACACAAGGATTATATTCATCTTGAACATTTCCGACAAAAAACATCTACATATAAAGGATTATGTCCAATCATAGTTTCTCAGTGTTTGTAGGTGGTGCTGTAGCCTATTAAAATGTTTCTAGTAAAAGAAAAAAAAACAAAATGACAACTATTACATTACACGTTACATTACACTAGCACGCCTGTTCCATGATATCAAACTCCTGCCACAAACCTACAAACAATTTTTAGATCCATGTGTACACATTGTACAACACCTACTACACATACACATACATGACCAGATAATCCTCACTAACATCAATATGTTCTTATTTACATCATATCATTATTATGAGTCGTTGCTTTCCCAAGATTGTAAAGGGTTTGAGTATGCTATATTTCGAACAGATGTATAAGTATCGAGAGCCTTGCTAATCCCAGATTAATAATTCCCACCTCAATGCGAAGCAGATCCGGTAGGGAACGTCTCACTCGCCCCCATTCTGTCACATAAATTCCAGTTCATCTTCAGCTGGTTTCCAGATCTCCCCTCCTCCTGCTCACTGCACTTGGAGGAGGAATTCTTACTCAGGCACAATGATTGCCCAACTGAACCAATTATCTGCTTCAGTCAGTCTGTAATCTCATCTTCACTGCAGATAATCAAACATGTCCACTTTTTTTGCCTTCTTATTTGCCAATTCTTGCCTGTTCTGCTCTAATTGATAGTATGTAAATGCTTGTATAGTTGCAAGATAAATTCTGCTGGGAAAAAAAAGTACTGTTACTGCACACTTTGCTTGGTTTGCAATGTAATGATGTTTAGAGAGTGGAGCCCTCGTCTTAATGTATCGACAGCACAGACATCTTTATCTGTCTCGCTTTTTTAGGCTTTTGGTTCAAAACACGCACAGGCATCTTTGAGTCCTAGCACTTGATCAATGTGCCATTCTTTTTTGTTGCATTACAATGACTTGGCCTTTATCTTACTGTCAGCATTTTGTACCCGGTCATGTTAGCAGCTAGTAATTAGTGGACAGACGCTAATTACTGCCCAGCTAGCTCGGCCTCACCTTTTGCATGGACTTTCATTGTGCATGTGAGGGAGACAGATGTGCATGTGCTTTTTTTGAGACAATGCAGTTGTGCCTCTTTCGGATCTCCCACGCAATCCTTTAAAAGGAGACAAGGATGGTCGATTATCAATGCTAACATTGCGTTACTGTGACATTACTCACGCTGATTCATATATGTGAAATATGATGTCAAGTCAGAGAAAGTGAAAAAAGTAGTCTCAGGCATGTTTTTCAATAATACCGTTGCAGTGTAACTTGAGGTGTGCCTTTGTAAGAAAGCACCACTAACAGTTACAAACACTCACCCCTAACAAAACTCTTCCAAATTATACCTCTTCTTGGCACTAGAATGTGTGCACCTTCAATTGTGCATCTTTTGTACCTGGTTAGGGAACCGGTCTTGTGACCGGAAGGTTCCGGGTTCGATCCCTGCCCAGGGCAAGACACGACTGAGGTGCCCTTGAGCAAGGCACCTAACTTCCCCAACTGCTCCCCGGTTGCCGTGGTTTGGGGCTGCCCCCCACTCCAGGCAAGTGTGTTCATTGGTGTGTGTTTCACTGCATGGATGGGTTAAATGCGGGGGTTACATTCCTCTGTGTGCAAACACAGGAGGCAAATAGTTCACTTTAAAAAATTGTCCCTAATACCTAGGAAGGTTCATGTAGTGCATCTTCATTCTCAAACATACATTACAGTACAACTTTAAGCTTCAATAAGCTTCATGTATGTATATGTGTGTTTGTAAAAGTGTGTATCGTTGACATCTCACACATTACTGTCTATGAGATTTGCATGTTTGCCCTGTGTTCCCTCCAGGTTCTCTGGTTTGCTCCCACCTCCAAAAACCATTCATGCAAGATAGACTGGCTTTACTAAATTGCCCATAGGTGTAATTGTGTGTGTGTCTGGTGGCTTGTATCCCATCCATGCTTCACATACAGGGTTCCCAGGATAGCTTATGAACAATAATAATAAGTAGAAGAAAAAGTATACACGTACAAAAGATGCAGTCTTGAGAGTTCCGCTTCACTGAGGAAAGGTGTGATTTGTGACTCATATTAGGTGGTGTTGTGGTGCTCTGATGAGGAGTCATTAATTAGATCCAGTTCCACCCTGACTGGTGATTTTGTTAAAAAAAGCCCAGACACTGTGTTTTTGGTCCTGTAGCAGGTCCTGCACTGCCCTCTGGAGGCCAGAAAGAGTTTCCTCTGTGCTCTTCATCTCCCTCTACTGGAAAATGCTGGATTTATGTATTTAATCAGAAAGCTGTCACATATAGAATAATACAATTTGTCTATGTAGAATAGAGTGTTAGATTAAAACATCATTACAGTCAATCAATTGAAATTTAGTATGTATACAAACACACTGCTCTCCACCCTGATATTAGTCGTAATGTTAAATCAGTCATGGTAATTTGGTTGTTCTGAAACTTTGACCAATAACAGCAACTCCAAATACGAGCACAAACAGCACATTAACAAATTGCCAATTTGTAGTCAGTGACTGTATGTATGATGTATCTGTTGTGTGACAAACTTTATTTTTATTTCAATTGAACAATTTTGTCACATCACTTTTTTTGTTGACTTTGATCAACTGTTTTAATTGTGATCAAGGTTCTTTAGGTTTATCAAAAATAATTCAATCTATCAGAAACTGTCTGCTCAAGCTCTCATCGATCAGTAGACGGCTTGTTGCCCTGCACTGGATTCTTTGAAAGTGCTCATGAGAAGGAGCTGTTGAACTCATTACTAGAGATTAATGACAGATGCATGAAGGCTGCAGTCCATATCACACCACACTGAGGTTTTAATAATCACCATCTGTTTCTTAGTTGTTGTTTTTTTTTAAATAATTCCTATCATTCCTGTCTCCTCTCCATATGACCTGAGACTGTGCTAAACAAAAGCTTTGACTTTCTGCTCTCCATATAATCCTTCTACCTGTCCTTTTAGCTAATGCATTGCAGTATTTAAGGCCTAGTCAAATCTTCTATGGTACTTGCACGATTACTGAGGCACTTGGTGCACTCGTGTCCATTACTGACTGTATGTGAACCATGAATTCTGGAAGATTTTTTTTCTGTCAGTTTGGGAACGGATGCTCTAATGGGTGTGTATTATATGTATGCTTGAGTGTATGTATGCTAGGTAACAGGTAACAGACTTCCTCCTTCTCTAGACACAGCATTCATAAAACCAAACTTGCGTCTGTCTGTACTAGTGGGTTGTGAATATTGACATACTATTTTTCGGTCTCCTATTAACCCTTTTGTCTAATGATGCTGTTTGTTCATGAGTGTTTGGATGGTTGATTCCTCCCTATGATGTGGGTTAACTGTATTCCATGCCACTGTTTGGATGTGAAGAATTCTCAAATCCAAAATAAAAACAAGTGACTTTTTTTTTGGACAGCTTATGTTTGAATTATATTTTGTGGTGATGACTTTTTACTAATGATTAAAATGATTGAAGAAGCTTATAGATAAGTGCATTGTGTGACAGAATCATCTGTTAATATACACCACTGTAAGCCCTAAGCACTCTAAATGGTTGCTATATAAAATCACAATATGATGATACAGATGCTTCCATACATATGGCGTGTGTGTCACAATTAAGCAAATAATATTGTACCATACTGAACATGCCCAGCTGAATTCAATATTACTGTGGATCAAAATGGCAAAAGGAACAAATTCACTTTGGATTGACATTGAAAGAGGGTTTATTATTAAAGCAGAGATGCAAGAGCATAATTCAAGACTCTGGAACTGCTGGAGTTTCAACAAAAAAGAAAGTGTCTGCTCTGAGATCCGAGTTGTTTGTGCAGTAGTGTGATATGTAAGGAAAAAAGAGAATACAGGATGTTACCAGTCTGACCGCAAGAACAACCTGACAAGACCAGCATAGAGAAGTATATTATATTGGGTTTAGTAGGAGTTCAGTGATGCAATAACCACAGACACTGGTCTCCAGAGATGTGGAAAAGTGATACAGTCAAATGAGTCATCCCTCACCTGTCAACATGTCAGATGAGTTGGCTTCCTTAATGGTGGAAGCTGGCTGACCTTCAAGATTGATAGGGGTGGTGGGGAGTTAGCTAGGGGATCAAGTGACTTGTTTTGTCTTGACACATTTTGGGCATATTCAATCTAGTATAGGAAACTAGACCAATTCTTTAAAAAGGTCCTGAGAAAATCTTATCTATCTTATGAAATTCTGAAATAACTGAAGACAATTTAATTTCTAGTATTTAAGACCATGGTAGTGTTCCTAAAGAAGGCTAGATCTGCATGCAAATCCCAGATAATTGACCTTTGGGGACCTTTGCTAGGTAGGTTTTGGGAATTCATGCTTGGTGCTTCTTCAGACTGACTTACAAAAGTCCTTTGGCGTCATCATTAATTATTTCATCCTGATACAGGTTCACAGAATTCCATCTGTCTAAAACTCTGCTGGGAGGTAAGCAAAGTAAGGAAAAATAGTAAGAAAAGAACAGACATTTTTGGCATGTATATTTTGTGGCTGGATATTAGGTTGAAATGACTGCCATATACTTGAACTACCTCCTAATTTATATCTCAGGAAGTATGCTTTAGCATAGTTTCTCAGGTATTTCTGGGAGAAATGGTGGTAAAAAAGATCAACTTTGATACTCCAGATTTCCAGATACTCAAAATTACTTTAATAGTATACACTGCCAGACAAACCTGCATACTAGAAAATTATCAGTATGAGTGCATGACATGAACGGGTGTAACTCGTCAGAAATGAGACACACATAGAGTTCACCTGTCATGATTTCATACCTCCAGAGTTAAGCTGCAGACGTCTCTTTTTTGCTCCGGAAGGTTTCTAACTGGGTGAAATGACCTGGAAATATCTAAATGGCAGCCGTGATAAAAGCTGGCTGAATACTCTAAATGCAAAAAAACTACTCTAAAAGTAAAGCTGCTCCAATGCTTCTTGTCTTATCTCCTTTAGCATAGTGTACACTGGACCATCCTTCATGAAAGGAAAGCAGATAACGTAGTTCAATAATTCCTCAGGGCAGCAACATTTAAATAAATATCTAGACTGAGTGCAGTAGGATTCTCTTAGAGCTGCTGTCTTTACGGATTCTCCTTCACATCTTTCCCTAACCTCATGATGATTTCCAGCAAGGTCAAGAAAAAGTGGTTTTGAAAAGACATACTGCTTTTTTTAAATAGTTGACCGCAGTCTCAGTTTCACTGCTGTTCCCAATATAATAATTACCTTCAGATGGTGAAAGCTTCCCACAAAAATGATCCGCATTCCAGTTATGCTAAAACGTCTGTTTACCGCACTGTACTCTTATCAACACTTCCCGTACTAGGTATACGTCTCTGCTGTGCAGGTTTGAACGTCAGTTACGTCAGTTCATTTCTGACTTCAGTGAAAGAAAAACACCTACTCCACTTGTGATTTTCATAAAAGAAGAGCAATGCAGGGAAAAAGGTTCAACAACCAACAGTGCTCGTTACAGTTAAAGCATCCTCCCTATAGTCCTAATCTTGCCCCATCAGACTATCACCTGTTTTGTGCCCCTGAAAGAAGGCCTAAGATGACGAAGATTCACGTCTGATCAAGAGATGAAGTAGTGCACTTGTGGCGCTAAAACATTTTTAATGGGGGAATACAAAAGCTTGTTGACAGATGGAGAAATTGTATTGAAAACCTGAGAGACTGTGTTAAAAAAGTAAAGTGTTTGTCCCTTCTGAAAGTTGATTAAAAGAAAGGTAACACTTTAAATTACAGCCCGCATATTACTGGGTAAGTACAGAGTAAGTACGGCGTAAGATACTGTAAATTAAGGGGATGATACTAGAAATATGTGGTTACTACCAGGTATCTTACGGTTATTACTGAGTAATCATCAGCACATACTTTGTAGATATTTTACATTGTTTAGCCTGTATGTACGGATGTATTATATGTACATAGCTGACTCATGATGAAATGTTTCTCCTGTGCTCACATGGGTACGGCATTACAACTGTACATTCACTGCCATCATTTATCAGAATGTGAACCAGCAGTAGTGCCCCACATGGTGGCAATAGTGTGTTAGGTTAGGATTGTAAAGCCTGGTTGTGTAAACAGTGGTAATGCAGTGTAGAAAAATGTATAGGAGGTATTTTGTTGTAAAGATTAACAGTCAGTAGAAACCTGCTGCTTTGTTTAAATTCACACTGAGACTGCGTGCTTCAGAGAAAGCTTTCTGATTGTCTCTGGGTGCCATGGTAGGATTTGCACAAATATTAAATTCATTTGTCCTGATGCACTGGAATGCAATTGTCCATTGAGAGCAGGTGAACAAAATCCCATTTGTTACACTCAAAAAAGTGCAAATATGAAAAACTGTGCAATTACAAAACAGAGCATAGTGCAATTATGACATGTTTATGAGTTATGCGTGTGATAAATAGATGAGATAAATAAGGATATGTGGATAAAAAAAATTTAATAATAGATTTAAATAAAAAAATAAATAAATATGTAAAGTGGTTAAATATGATATAATATTTACAATGTCCAGTGAACAGTGAGTGTATTGTGTTAGATTAGTCCAGTGTGTGTAATGTGGGCAGTAGTTGAGGAGTTGAGGAGTCCAGTGTGTATAATGTCGGCAGTAGTTCTAGTAGTCCTGATGTAGTGCGCTGTAGTGGATAGTTATGTGTGTATTGAGGATCCTGTGTCGAGTGGTTCTAGCATGTGTACTCCTGTATCTCCTCCCAGAGGTCAGGAGGTCATACAGGGTGTGGCTTGGGTGATAGTCCCTGAGCTTCCATACCACACTGTCACACAGTTGGTCAGAACACTCTCAGTGGTGCAGCAGTAAAAGTCTGTCAGTATGTGGGGGGATAGATGGTTCTTCTTCAGTCTCCTCAAGAAGTAAAGACATTGCTGTGTCTTGTTGACAAGACAAGAGGTGTTGAGAGTCCACGAAAGATCCTCATAGATATGGACACCAAAAAACTTGAAGCTAGAGACACGTTGTACCTAATCTCCGTTGATCTGTACAGGAGTGTGTGTGTGTTTCTGCTTTTTCTCTTTGTTTTTTTTCGGTGTTTAGGATGAGGTTGTTAGAGGAACACCATGCTGCCAGGTGCTGGATCTCCTCCATTTCAATTTTGTCACTGATGTGACCGAATACTGTGGTGTCATCTGCACGCTGGTGTTCAGAGTGAGGCTGGAGGACACTTGATTGCCCAGCCTAACTTACTGGGGTCTGTTTGTTAGGAAGTCTAAGACACATAGGGTTACACATAGGGTTGTCCCACGTCACTGAGCTTGGACACCAGTCTGGTGGGGATGACTGTACTGAAGGCGAAAATGAAATTGATGAACAGCATCCGAACATAGCTGTTTTTATTGTCCAGGTGGGTGAGGGCAGTAGAGATGGCGTCCTCAGTTGATTTGTTTGAGCGGTATTTGAGCTGCTTTTAAATGACTGAGAACCGGTTTCTCAAAGCACTTCATAGCAATAGTGAGTGTGAGTGCAACAGGGCGGAAGTCGTTCAGATCTGTGGCAGCAGTGCGCTTTGGAACTGAAATGATCATAGTTGTCTTCCAGCATGTGGGGACAGTAGCTTGGGCCAGTGACAGGTTGAATATGTCAGTGAAGACCTGGGCCACCTGTCCAGCGAACGCTTTGAGGACACGTCCAGGGATGCGTCCATGCATTTACTCTGTTAAGCACTGAACATATGTCTGCCATGGAGAGTGTGAGAGGGTCAATGATGTGGGGGAGTCCTTCCAATGTACTGCCTGTTGCTGTCTGGAAGATAGGTGCTGCTGTACGCAGGGGTTTGGGGGGGAGGTTTGTAGTCTGCAAGTGTTTGAATGCTTATCCACATGTAGCAAGGGTCGGAGGTGTGAAAGTGCTCCTCAACAGACAGTTTGTAGGTGTGTCTGGCTATTCTAATGTCCTAATCACTAATTTAGTGATCACAGGTGACACAATTGGATGCGTTCCATTCGGAAGCAGCTGCCTAGTCAGTCATTGCGCACAAAGGCATCTCTCTCATTCGGCAGCATTCAAACCGACAAGATGCCTCAGTGGTGCAGCACATTTGGGACACGTTTCATAGTCAGCTTAAACCCTATAAAATTACTGAAGCTGTATACACCCATTCATCATGCTTCATTGAAGTGTGACATTTATTTGCCAATACCCACAAGCTCTGGTTAAAGTGAATTGTGTTTGCACACAGAGGAATATGACCTCCGCATTCAACCTATTCATGCAGGGAAACACACACACACACACACACACACACACACACCAGTGAACACTAGGGAGCAGTGAACACACTTGCCTGGAGCGGGGGTCAGCCCCAAACCACAGCTCCCAGGGAGCAGTTGGGGGTGTGATGCTGCACCAAGCATAGTTACAATAAAGGCAACAAGCATAATGAACCATTTGTAATATTTAATTTTATAATTAAAGAACACAAAAAAAAACCAAACAAAGAAGCTCCAGTCGCTCTGAGCCGAGTTTTTCTCTCCTGTGAAGAGCCTCTTCCTCGGCCTGAGCTTTTATAAAGGCCTCTGTGCTCTCTGTCGTCCCTGAAATTAATAACAGCGCTACATAGAGTACACCATAATAATTAATATTATAGTTGCACACTAAAAAGTCATTTATAAGTAACAGTAATGTATAAGTTAGTTATTTAGAAGTATTCTCAACATTTAATACCTGGGCGACTGTGTTAGCTAGCTAGCTAACACCGCTAGCATGCTAAACTAACGGTAGCTTCCGTGGTCAATCAGATCTTACTTAATGAATTAACTGAGTACAGTTCAGTTAGAGTAACTTAAAACAATCTAAAACATGCTCATTTAAAGAAATATATGCAGCAGCTGGGCAATATAGTGAAGAGAAATAATACAAAACATTTCTCGGCCATGTGTGTCCGCCATGTTTTTAAAACTCAGCACTGGAACTCCGAGCTGGTGAACTGCATGATAGGATTGCCTTCAGCGAGAATGTCCCACTGCCTTTAAATTCTATTAAAATATGCTGCTTTCCAAATGGGACAGTCCTTTTCTCAGGGGCATGCATATGCTGCCTAAAAATGCTGCCACACTGCTTTCCGAATGGAGTGCAGCTAATGTCTTCATGCTTTATCAGTATAAAATAAATAATAACTGCTAATGAGAATGACAGTTTTGTAAACTATAACTAGTAAGTTAGTTTTTCAGCTTCCATTATATTATTATATTATAGGCACTTGATGTGGAATGATTGTCGTTGCTGTATTGCATGTTGTAGCTCCATACTTGAGGTTTGGTATGATCTTTGATGATCTTTGAGCGTTCTATAAGGACTGCAGCACAGTGCCTAAACACTAGAGAAGCTCAGCCCTCCACTGACAAGCATCAGAGAACCAAGTCACTCTTCTGAAGACTAGAGCTGATCAGGGCTCCCTTTAGGACTGAGACTGTACTGTAGACTCATAAGAAAATGAGTGAGATATCAGTAGCCAGATAAAATAAAGAAAAAAGAAACAAGCCCCTTATCCACCAATACATACAGATTACCTGTGCTAGCTGGGCTAAAGTATTTCTGGAGTCCTGGAGAATATGAAATGAAGATGGATTGATAATGACTATAGGAATGAATGCCGTTCAGACAGCTGTGTGTATGTGGGAAGGACACAAAGGTAACCTTTCATTTCTCTAGTGTCTGCTATATGAATCATGAAAGAAAAAATGGGCTGTGTCTAATTTGTGTATACGGTTTGTCTATACCATAACTAACTATTAAGTCATTTCATTGGAGTTTGACTTATTCAAGGGTGTAATGGGAGTGGATGTATGACATCAGGTCAGAATGTTGTTTAACATATGTGGTACTATGTCAAAATTGAAAACATATTTGACCCTGTAGGTAGTGGCAGTGATTTTTAGGGCTGATTGCTTTGTTGCATCTATGAAAGCAGCTATGTGCTCCTAAGCGGCTCCTGGGTAAATCTATTTGTAGTCATTTAGCAAGGCTAAATAGTTCACCCAGGCTTTCCCTGAATTGCTACTAAATTTCCTTGAATTGCAACCAGTCATGCAGCAAATCATTTTGGTGCCGTTGACTTTTCACATATTAGTGCAGTGTATTTAATATAACATATAGCAATAATGATAAACAAAAAAAAAACATACTTTGAGACTTTTTTATAAAGGAAAGGGGATGCACTTTTCATGCACTTTTGAAGAAATGCAGAGAAATGCTCAAGAATAACATATGGGCTGTTACTCAAACCAATGGCTGATGTTAGCACTGGTTCTATAACACTGTGCCTGGAATTTATTCAGCATGTAACATGTTAACTGCTATGTTAATACTTCAGTTTACAAAAACAATTTCCCTCTAAGTAACCTAATTAAAACAGGTTTTAGGAATAAATAGGTCACAGCTCTCTGCTGCCTAACTTTTAACAGCTTGAAAATATGCATGGCTGGCAGCCTGTTTTATTTTTCCATCCCTCTGTATCCTGACTGTCATACAGGACGAATCCCAAGGCTTAAAAACAAAAATAATCTAATATAAAGTGGCCAATTTGTGGCTGCATCATGAGTCTGCAGTAAACCTTTACCTTGAAGGGCTTAGAGAAAAAAAATCAATTAATTTAGTTTTTACAGTCAATTAGTTGTCCATCAAAATCAGCTGAATACAAAGGGGACATCCTGAATCAGAATCTAGGGGTCCACTGAACCTTGTCCATCCTATAAAAAATGTGACGACAAGCTATGAACATAGGCAGCTGTGGCCTAGAGGTTAGGGAACTGGTCTCATGACCAGAAGGTCCTGCATCCCCTGCACAGGGCAAGACATGACTGACATGCTCTTGAGTAAGAAACTCCCCCAACTGCTCCCCGGGGCTGCCCCTCGCTTCAGGCAGGTGTGTTCACTGGTGTGTTTTTTTACTTCACGAATGGGTTTAAATTTGGAAGTCACATTCCTTTGTGTGCAAGCACAGTAGGCAAATACTTCACTTCCACTTCACTTTCACTTCATGTACTGGAGAAAATCACTCACTGCCATGAATGCTGGGTAAGAAATCTCTGTTACCCAGCAGCAGGAGGAAATATATATATATATATATATAAATATATATATATAACTTTTAAGTGAAAATAATTGTTTCAGCTATATACTGGTTTCTCATGCACTTCAGCATACATATATGTATATGTATGCTGAAATGCCAAAGAAACCATTACAGATGAGCCTAAGCAAAAGCTGATGTGTATCACCTTTCTGATGAGTTATACCCGTTCATGTCCTGCATTCATTATGATGGGTTTGGCCTCTTCTCTGTGAAACACAGAATTGTGGACCATTCTGCAGGTAGAATTGTGAACCGTTCTGCAGGAAGTGTGGTGTTCTTTGTCTGCAAAATATTTCTTTCTCATGGAGTCCATGCCCCAGGGGAGAACTACCAAGTATTAGATTATCAATTTTTCTGCCACTTCAGTGTATAATAACTATTAATATTACTATTGCATTCTGGGATGAGTAAGTTTAAATGTTTTGAGTAATCATCAGTACCCTACTGAACATCTACAAAGAGTATAAACACTCAAACAATGATAAAGAATCTTTTGAGGGGGAAGAGTCTGTTTAGGGGGAAGAACCATTACCTCTCTGTGCTGGTGAACAAGTAAAATCAATAGAATGTCTCTCAATCTTTTAGAAAAATCTTCCTGTGGATTACTGTTAGCAGAAAGCATTTAATAAACTGTATGTTATTGATAAAGGAATGTGGTGAACATTTTGTTAAGGTGTGTTTAAGAGTGAGTCAGACTCTTCACAGACTGAAGAACTGGCAGCTTGCTCTAGCTCCTGCCAAGGATCATACTGAAATCAGTCGTAATTTACTGGCATTCTAAAGGATTGTGTCTCTAATACAACATACGCAGATGTTAAAATTATTTTTTTGGTTAGATGATTAGCAAGTTAGGTGGTTAAGTTAGGTGGTTAGGTTAGCAAGATGATTAAGTATACTTCTGTTAATCACATAGTAATGAAGTAAAACTATAT
>JAOVVF010000017.1:14106704-14134226 GCA_028565595.1 Duopalatinus emarginatus | reverse complement strand
AAGCATTGAAATGGTTGGACCAATCCTGTCAGCCAAGAGCAGGAATTTGAGGAATGTAATCATGAGCACTGACTCATCTAAACTGGACAGTAAAATATTTTGGATACTTCAGAATGTTTTGCACCATACTGTGTGAACTATAAAGACTCCTGGCGAGCTGCAGTTTCTGAAAACCCAGCCGTTTTGGCAATCTAAGATCATTTTCCCTTCATTCTGATGTGTGGTATAAACATTAACTGAAGCCCTTGACTTCAATTGAATGACTGAATAACTGTATAAATGAGCAGGTGTACTGGGCATCCTAATGAATTGCTTAGTGAGTGTAAATGGCACCATTTCATACACAAAAGGAAATTCAAAGTGCTTTACATAAATAAAAGCCAAAGGAATAAGAAAAGAAAGAAATTAAAACGGTGATTAAGAGTAAAAAAAAATCGTAAAAGACAAAAAAAAAAAAAACTTAACAATTAAAGTTGTTTTGGAAAATAAAATTGGATTGGATTTATTATTTAAGGTAGGACTTATTAGATCACATCTTTTGCTTTGAAAACTATGTAATAACTTAATTTAATAGGGCCATTTAAAATAAAATATTAAATCTAGTCTGCTGTTAAAGCAAATCGACATTGTAATAACGTGATGTCTCTGTTTTTGTATAACCCGATTGCGTGATGTGACGTGTGGTAGCAAAAAGCTTTTAGGTCATTTGTGTCTCAGTGGTTTTATTAGCTTCTACCTGATTAAATTGTAAATCTGGATTTCCTGAGGCATAAATTGTAAACAGAATGAAAAATACATTTTGCAAGCCTTGTTGAAACTAACTTTTCAAACTGATGGACTGTTAATCTTCCTAGAATTTTTTAAAAAAGGGTACAAAGCGTACAAAGGGTAGATTAATGAAAACTGCCACATGTATGGATAGTGAATCCACAGTGCATGACAGTAGGGATAAGGTTTTATTGATGGTTGTCTCTTTGCCAAACAGGCCTTCTCATTCACACAGACTCATCCATCCAGTGAGGCATCCAGACTGATGATTATTATTACTATTACTATTATTATTATTATCATTATTATTGGGACACAGTGGCTTGTTTTTGCAGTGCAGGTCTGTTCATTATTTCCTTATTGTTAGTCTGTGCTGACTTCTCCAGAGGCATATCGGGGTTTAAAGATCTCTGAATTAATTATTTATAATGTGGTCTAGGTGGAAATTGTAAGTAAGTTCACTTCTTGGCAAAGTTGTATGTGTGTATATATATATATATATATATATATATATATCCACTCTTATTCCAGACACTAGGACCTTGATTTTTATGAAAAATGGAAAATTTACTGGCATCTAAAAGACTTTGGACCACTCAGTTACAGTCCGGTTCTTTTTCTCCTTAGCTCAGGTAAGACGCGTCTGATGTTGTCGGTTGTTTATAAGTGGCTTGATATTAGGAATGCAGTTGTAGCCCCTTTTCCTGGAAACGTCTGTGTGTGGTGGCTCCCGATGTGCTTAGTCTTAGTCCACTCCTTATGAAATTCTTGAATTGACTTTTCTTGCTAGTCCTCTCAAGACTATGGTCATCCCTGTTACTCCTGCATCTTGTCCTACCATTTTTCCAATTCTTATCCACTTTCCATTATATGCTTTGATACAGCACTCTGAAAACAGCCATGCCTTTCATGCCTTGGGGAGGATGTTGATTATCATCTTGTAATCAACTGTAAAGTCAGCAGTCTTTTCCATGATTGTCAGTGTGTGTGCTAAACTAGTCTATATTCTACACTAGTCTATAGTCTAATAATTATATATATACTGGCTTCCTTTTTCTTTGTGAGCTATAAGCCATGCTGATCAAATGTAAAACAACAAAGCCTTAAAATACAACACTTTCCTTTTAATAAGTATATAAACAGTTTATCTTTTTGGATTAAACTATAAACAAACATGACCTTTCACAGTATTCAAATTTTTGCACCAGTGTACTAAACGTGCACATTCAATACAGCAGTGGGTACACAAATGTTCATTCATGACTGTAGGTATTGCATATTTATTTATGTCTCTAGACATCACTGAGCTGAATCAGGCACAAGGGGACATGGGGAATGCAATTAGGTGCCTGGCCTGAGTATTGACTTTCTCTCTGATCTGTCATTGCCTTTGGCCTCTCTGCTCTCTCCTGTTAGTCCCCCAGCTTGAGTGATCAATGAGCTCCTAATCAGAGCAGTGTGTACAAAGTGAAAAGCTGTTTTTGGTTTAAAAGCTTAGTTTGTTTATGAATGACAGAGCATTCCTGATTATTTCCAGATTTTCTGCAGTTAGGTTTGGCTTGCAACGTGCATATCATTTAAGATTTTTTTCTTATTTAGTGGAGTAAAAAATATTTTCCTTTTTTTGATTGATTCTGAAAATTTAAAAGAAAAAGCCAGGCAACTAACCTAACGTCATACTGGTCATTTAAGTTACAGAATTTTATGCACAATCCTGTTTTTGGTATACATATGAAATAGTTAGCAGTAATGCAGAAAGATTTGATGCAGTAAGGAGCCTAAAGGTATTGTTGTAAATAAATGTTCTATTTGTTTATATTGTTGTTTCACCTTTTCATCTTGTCTATCACATAGTTTAAACAAAAAGAAAATTCGGAATCAAATCGACACTGAGTCAGACACTGAGAAAATTGCACCCCTATCACTAATATTATATATAATATATTTTAATAATAAATCTATAATTTAAAGATTTTATTCAGGCTTATATGAGATGCTTGTCTACTAGTTTCAGATCATTGTTTGTGGACAACTACTAATTTATAACAGTGGGGATGGTATATTTTTATGTCATTAAGCACTGTTTTCACATTTCCGGGTTTGGAATGCCTAAGTGAAAAATAACACTGCAGCTAGGATGTTCCGGTTAAATGGAACAGCATAGCAAGTGCTACTGTAGTGTAACAGTAAAAGAAAACAACCACATTTAAGTTTTCCCAAGTTCCTGAAAAATGGACATTTTATGTCTTAAATGGATTAAAAAAAAAGTTTTAATTGCAAAGGCACAAAATATACACAGTAATATCTTAGTCATTGATTGCTGTACCTCTATGTGTAACCGGTTACATGTCTGTTTAGCTGAAATGAACAAGGTGACAAATTAACACCAGAAACGGTGTAGAACGTTTGTTTACATTTGGCTGTTGGTTTTACTTCACCATAAAATACTGTAATGTTAGACATTACTTACCCAAATTAATGAACTGTTAAAAAATCGAAGTATGATAATTTGATGCACTTTAATATTAATTTGTCTCCCTGTTGTTGAACCTTCCTGTCTAAAACCCCTGCACTGTGTGGGGCTCCTCATTTCTCCTCACTGATCAATGACACCAGCTCCTGACTGTCTCTTCCTCACAGGCTGTGTTTAAAACTGTATATAAAGAGAGACACAATTCTTTCTTCTATTCAGCTCACAGCCATAAATAAGCACATCAAATCTTTATCATTTCGCTCCCATTTTAACAGTTACTACATTGATAAACAGCTAGTTATTCCTTAATTCAGTTCTTACTGTCTGACCCGCTAACCTGTATAATCACACATTCATCACTCATCATCCTCATAATTAAAGAGATTCCCCCTTGTAAAATATATGTTTAAACACTTTTCAGCTTTTAGTCATTTTGCAGCCAATACCTCTTCTATAATCCAGTTGATCCAGTCGGCAAAACATATCTGTAGGAGATTATACAGAGATCGGGTCAACTCCATTACAGGGGCACTTTGCTTTGTAGTCTGTAGTTTGTATTTGTAGCTTACAATAACGAAATTTCATGTGTGACCAATTGCTCATCTAATCTAACGTTTGCTGTAGGACTGAATGTGCAGTCCTGAAGAGTTAACATGAACACACAATGCCCAATCAATTGTTTTGTGCATTGTTTTTCTGCCTTTTGAAGTTCTTCTAATCAGCTTATCTGACATTGATGTGTAGTTTGTTTGATCAAGCGGAATTTGAATGAGGCCATAATTATATTGTGATCGTCTGTGATCCTGGATCCTGTATAGTGACATTGTAAATCATTATAATATAAAGGCGATGAAGAGTAAAGACAGCACTAACTGTGCTGCGATAATGAGCGTACTGTGAATAGGTTTAAAAATAGGTTCAGGACAGTTTTTATGATTACAGCAGCAGTTCATAGAGGGTGGAAAAATTACCAGGCTCCAGGTGATGTTATTGAGCAGAAACTTAATGAGCATGAAGTTATATGCTATGGTCTTGAGTCATTGGATCACAACCCAGTTCACACCACTTTTTGATTAAGTAAGTAATTGCTCGGTCAACTGAGGCAATGTCCTGTGGATGTTTTTGTGCCAAGGTGCATTAAAGCTGTTCTGGCAGCTTGTGGTAGCCCAACACTTTATTCTGACACTTTTTTGTTTTTTTAATTCGTCACTCTGTAATGAAAAAGCGTAAGCTCCCTTCTTAAAGGACAGTTCAAACTTTGTTCTTGCAAAAAATCAGATCTGAAAACAGTGTTTAAACAACGTTGTAATTATGCGTGTAAAAAAACTACATGGAGAACACAGCTTATTTTTGTTCCGTGACAGATATTTTTCTCAGTGTAAAAGTTCTTGGATAAAAAAAAAAGCTTGTTGCCATGGTCAAAAATAAATAAATAAAACAATAAAAACAACACTGCATATTAGATCCAGAAAGTTTCAGAAAATCGGAGGCGCCCGATATTTTGAGAACCCTGTCGTTCTAGCGGTATCGGTGTCCAAGTAAACCGCAACGTTGCTATTAATTTTTTTTTTATTTTATTAAATGAGTCTTGTACGTTAATCTACACATGTATCGCTACTGAAAAACGTTAACCGCTTTCAGTTATTTATGGTTAGCTTAGATTGCAGATGTTTTGGTTTGAGGTGCCTGATGACCGGGGTATTTGCGCTACATTGTTTACCTGATGTGATTTATAAAAGTTCTATAAAAGTTGTAGTTAAAATGAAATCAGCTTTTAATTAGGGTTGTCTACATCAACATGTCCAGGGGCATTTTGTACTGGGTAATTTTATGTGGTATAATCCAGGGGTAAAATTTAATACCCCGTCTTAGAACACGTGTGATTCAAGTTGTCCAGTAGCTTTAATATGCATGTCCAACAATCACTCATTACTGAAGTATAAAATCATCTCAGCATGAATCATTTATGCTAATAATTCAGCTAGTATTAGCATTGTGTGAAGGTTATTTACGTGTCAGCAGAATAAAATAATAAAAGCAGAAGGTTATATCTACATCAGCAGTTAATTTTGTAAAGTTAAAGTTTCCTGTGCTAGCTAAAACTTTTTGGTATTTTAGAGGCTTCTTTTGCCCAGAAGTTTCATGATCGGAATGTTCTAATACAAGTGTGCAATAAAACACTTGTATACACAACCCAGGACAAAAAAATATTATTAGTCTAAATTTACACCCTGTGATATTAGTGAGAATGTACAGTGCCTTATCTGGCTTGTGTTCATACTTAAGACCTTTACATTTGATAAGATCACCACGGATTACAGACTAACCCTTCTGTATATTTATCAAAGACAGAGCAGAACATTTCGTACTTAGACAGAGTCCACGTACTTGGGCTTCCATAAGTGGCACAGAAGCCGAAGTCACGTTTTTCTGATGTTGAACTAGTGTTCAAAAGAAAAATACAGTGTTATTCAAAAATGGTCACACTTTATTCAATGTACAATATTTTTTCAGGCCCAGTCTATAACAGTATGGATAATATTTCAGATATTCTTATTGTTATTTAGATTTTTATAAAACTAATGGAAAAAATGAGGTACAAAATAACCGCATACATTCATGACTGCTGAAGTAAACACCAGTGTAGAGCACTGTTTCTTTTCCACTTTTATTTGGCAGTGACATTGAACAGAGCTGTCACAAATGAGAAGAAGAAACACATAACACTGTCAAAAGCGGAACAATACAAAATATAAAAAAGTGAATATTAAAATGCTCTTCCCAGCTACAAGTACAGGAATTGCAGGAATCTTTGAGTTGGGCTGATGTGTGCTTTGTGGTGTTGCAGGTACTTTTCATTCTGTCATCCATACAACCTGTTTTATTACGGTTTTTAGCTCTAGTAGCTCTGAGCTTAGGGATGCAACTCGGTTGCTGAAATTTGCTTTTGGTGAAATATAGGCCATATGGAGTAATATGCCAATAGACATTTGTCTATAGTCCTACCATACATACCAACAGGGTATCAAGAACGGCTTCTTTATGAGGCTCAAGAACGGCTTCTTCCCGTTGTCTGTCACACTACTGAACTCCTCCCTACACTCATAAGCACCTATCCACTACACTACACTGAAATATATTCATACACACTATATTCATACAAATACAGTACGCCATGTGCACACTGGACTAATCTAGCACTAAGTACTATAATCCTTAATATGCAGTTGGTCACCCCTTTTGCAGCTAGAACACCTTCCACTCTTCTAGGAAGGCTTTCTATAAGGGTTTTGAGTGTGTCTGTGGGATTTCCCCCCCCCCCCCATTTTATCCAGAAAAGCCTGGCTCGCAATCTCCATTGTAGTTAGTGCTGAAAAGGGTTGTGGTCAGGGCTATGTGGGGGCCAGTCAAGTTCTTCGACATCAAACTCGCCCAACCATGCCTTTATGGACCTTGCTTTGTGCACTGGGCCACAGTTATGCTGAAACAGAAAAAGGCTTTCCCCAAATTGTTCCCACAAAGTTGGAAGCATACAGTTGTCCAAAATGTCCTCATTTTCATTCACTGGACTAAGTGGCCAGTGACTTCTTGTAATGGAGGCATCCTATTACAGTACCACACTCGAATTCACTGAGCTCTCTAGAGTAACCCTCTGACAAATGTTTGTGAAGGCAGACTGTATGGTGAGGTGCTTGATTTTATCCTAATGCTAACTGTGTTTCATTGCCTTGTACTTGTATTAAGCACTGACAATAAACGTCTGTCTGTCTGTCTGTCTGTCTGTATGTCCATCTACGATATGTATTAATATCTGTAGGTGTTTGCTGTTTCTTGCCTGTTTTGCTTTGTGCCATAATTGTCAGAGCTCATCAGTACACTGTGAATTGAACATGGCATTGATGCATGTAGGTCACATCTAAATGACATTAAATTACCATACCATCCAGACTGACACTAACACAAACCAGGATGTGCTATTTTATATCAACTTATGGATGCCAGTGCCTTTTGTATTCATTTTTGTAGGTGCTATGAAAAAATGCTATAAGAGAGATGTGATTAGGGGGGAGGGGGGGAGCACTGTACCACTCAATGTGTCTGCTTTAAAGCACCAAAATGGCCTTCAGATTCCTAATCTGATTTATACCTTTGTGTGTAAAGATAAGTTGCATAGTGCTTTCTTTTTTGTATACTGGGTTTCTTTTCATCTTTGTTTTTTCCAACTCGGAATGTTTTTTGTGATTGTGTTTTGATGAGCGCCAGCTTTTACTGATTATCTGACTAACGTGCTGTGTTTCTTTCTTGTGTCTCCAGGCAACAGCTGTCTGTCTCAAATTTTGAGTCGCCTCCGATCTCCCCCAAGACCCCGACAACGGCCGTCGGAGGAAAAGCAGCGAGGCAGAAATCCCTCAAGAAAGAGGGCACTACACTGACTCACTTTTTCCAGAAACGAGCTCCGGTCAGCTCTTCCATAGGAGCACAGTCAGGCTCTAAGGGTCTGCATCCAGTGAAACAGGAGCCCATGGAGGTGTGTGTGCAGGAAGCCCTTCTGCCAAGGAGAGCTGTGACTGTGACCACAGCAGTGAAAGAACAGAAGCAGGACGTGCCTGCTTTCCCCTCCACATCACAGGATATTACACCTGTGGTCAAAGGTGATGCAACCCCATATTCATGCTGGTTTGAATTCCTCATGATCAGAACTATGGCATTCTGTGGAGTCTGGAAACAAAAAACTCTTTCAGGTTAATACTTAATTGCCAAATCATTTTATCACAGGATTAAATTAATGTAGAAGGATCCCAGTGTGTGTTTGCTAGGAGTCAGAAGGATACATTGCAGTAGTGGTGTTCAGGTTTGATATTTAGCAGTGTGATAATTAAAATGACATTAAGCCGCTATTTAAAACCACACTAGCATATGGTCAAAATCAGGTTTTTAATAACTAAATAAAAAACAGCACCACTCATGCAGTTAATTCAATATATTACGGTGGCAGAACAATAAATAAAAAAGAGAATTGTATGAAAAATGAAATGAAAACATTATCGTTCGCTGTGTTGTTTTAATCATTTCTGACTCCACGAAAGTAATGTTCCATTACCAGCATACTCAAATTAGTGCTTGGACTTGGGTTATGCACCATGATGTCAGCATCAAGGAAAATGTCATTCCCACACTTTGGCAATACACAGATCAGCCATAACATTGACACCATCTGTCAGAACAGCTCTGACCTGTCAAGACTCGGACTCTATAAGACCTGTTTAGGTGTGCTGTGATGTCTGGCACCCAGACATTAGCAGCAGCTCCTTTTATGGATATTCTGTGAGATCAGAGGTCTAGCCTTTGCCTGCCAAGCACATCCATGTTCTTTGTTGCACCAATATATACCACTGCATACTTGGAACTCCACACAAGACCCCTCGTCTAGCCATCACAATTTGTCCCTTGTCTAAGCCATTTCTCTGTGGTTTTGTGGTGATTACTATATATACTATACACTTATCAGCCATAAAATAAATTGGCTGAGTGTATCTGGTTCTCAGCGTTGAGGATAGACAGGGGACAATATCTTGTGATTGGATGGACTGCCCTTATGTTTTGTATTAGCCAACATTCCCAGTGCAATGCCACATACAATGCATTGTCTTCTGTTTTCACCCAGGAGTTATCAGTGCATGGGCAGCACACCTCTCACTGTGGTGCTTTACCTGGAGATACCTCCATCAGGGTAACCAGATGGCATAGCATAGTCAATGTGGCACAGCAGACCGTGTCCTTACAGGTGCTGTGCAAAAGGGAACATTTGATGACCTGAGCCATGTTGCATTATCAACCACTTATTTATTTCTAACCGTTTTCCTAGCTAGCTTGGAGAGACCCATGAGTGCATGCAGGGTAGAGCAGAGCATCTTCATACTCATCTTATATGTGGCGAGAAGAATGATTGAGTGCTGAGCCACAAGGACCTCCCTGCTGCGAAATATAAGTCTCTGCACCTCGTTGATTTCAGAGCGCTATCCCTGCTGTCAAATTGTTTGTGTGAAAGTAACTGCTTTCTGTAGCAAAATAGCTCGATGTTATATATGGAAATTGATTTTTTTTTTAATAGTCAGCTCCATTCTAAAAAAACTGTCATACAATAACAAGTGTCCTCGGTTGAGAAGTCATAAATAATATAGCACAGTTTGTTTAAAATAGGCATGTTACTTCAAACTCGTATCCTTCTGAGATTTAAGCAATTTAGAAAAGGTTTTGCTACCTCTATAAAAGATTGTGAGGTAGTTTGTGTAATTTCAGTAAAGACTTCATATTGCTGTGGTCCTTTAGAAACCTCTCTGATTGCTTTCCTCTTCTTGGCCACATGCAGCACTGACAGCTTTTTATGGAAACACATACTCCTCTTCTCCAAACTTCACAGCACAGGGTAATTAGATGTAAAACATTTCTCAGCGGCCTTAAATGCTATTGTGCTGACGAGTTTTGAATTTGAATGCTACTCTTTACCTGATGCCACCTTTTGAAGGTTTACTTCTTCATTTACATTCTGGAAAGTGCCTTTCATATCTGTAGGATATGAACCAAACCGTGGCCACTTCACATTTGCTGCATTGGCTCAAAATTGCTGTTTTGGGGCTCCTAAGAGCCTTTTATTGGAGTGAAATGATTGCTCTGGATAGAAATAATCATCTTCCAAGCAATAGAAAAGACAAGTAGATTGATTCCACTTTGTCACTGCTTAGTACAAGGTGCCAAAATGTAGTTAGCATCTGCCAACTAAAGTGCAAATATTAGCATTGTGCAAACACAGAGGTTCTGAATAAGGGTGTAATTAGGGTGCTTCTCTATATATGTGTGCCGCTACACACATAGACAGAAGTATGTTGAGTGAAATGACTAGATTGTCTACATAATATTTAAGCATAGACTATTGACATGTACTAATATATATAGAAATAGTAAATAGTACAGTGATTGAGTATACAGTGTACAGTATGCCGTGTAAAGATGGCTCTAATGCGTATGTAAAATTAGCAACTCGCATATAGAGCAGGAAATTGTGCTTTATATACAATGAAAAAAAATCCTTCATGTTAGTGATTAGAATCATAATCTTAATGGAATCGGGCACAAGTTGTACACACTGTCTGACATGTTAAGCTAATTGTTCTGTGTGTTTCTCGAGAGTGAGAATTTCACATGCTGACTAATTTTGCTTTGTTCATTTTCATATTCCACTCTTCATGTCATTGTCTTTGTTCAGAATTGTCATTTTGTTCTGCAGAACTTGTGTGCTCATAAGTTGATCTTTGGGCTCGGTTATGACAACAGAATTAAGGCTGGAGTCTTTTTCCATCTCTTGTTGCTACATAAACAGGATGTGCGTGATTTTGTATAAAGATGTGCCGATCGATAGGGCAGTTGTTAGGCGGGTGCAGGCACAGACACGGAGTCTCTCGGACAGGGTTTTGAATGCAAATAGAGGTCTTTACCTCACATAATCCAACAGAACAAGGGCCGAACATGGCTAAAGCTGGTCACCATGGCCAAACACGTCAAAACATAACCCAACCTAACTTTAACACTTTTCCTAGAGCAGCTTAGGGCTGAAATGCATGAGTAAATCATGGCTTAACACAAAACAGATGTAAACACTGAACCTAAACAGGATAATCATGCAGACTTGGTCACATGGCAGGGTGTGGGACATACTGGGTGTTGTAGTCAGGAAGGGCATTGGGGCTGAAACCCTAACACCAATGACTAGTATTGGCCAGTTTCAGTCAAATGTACACGCATGTAGTCAACACAGAACTGTGAGTGACGCACAGCAATACCTGCAAGGCCAAAATTAGCTGTGATGCAAGAAGTCTGAAAACATTTGACAAATTTAATAAGACACTTAAAAGAATTGAAGCTAGCAAAGGCAAAGGTGCTAAGGCTAAAGCTTGTGATGGCACAGAGAAAGCCACATTATTTCTATAATTTTGTTAATATTTTCTTCAATTTCATTAGAAAAATCTAACAAAAATGTTTGTGTATGCTGTCAATTATAGTTCTTAGAAAGAAAGAAAACTGAATCGGCCAACAGTGATTTGCATCTCGAATTTTGTAAGCTTTTTGTGCTACAAACAATTTGTCCAAATGTGTTAATGTAATTTTTTTTGTGTTACAGTTGAGTGTCCAGTGTGTGGCGTGAGTGTATCTCAGCAACACATTAATAAACATCTGGATTCATGTCTGACCAGAGGGGAGAAGAAGGATAGCCTTAGAAGGTTTGGAAATGAAATAATATCATCACTGTAACTAAATGCACTGAAACCTGCACGTATCTGCTTTAGCATTTATGTGTAAAAGGAAATGGTGCCTTTCATTACTGTTATTACTGTTGTAGAGGGATATAATCTTCCTGTTGGGTGAAATTCAGAGCAGTCTGTAAAAAAGCAGAATTCCTGTGCTTTTGGTTATATGTGGCAGTGCTTTTCTGCTACACCCAGGAGACAGATTTGTGAAATACACAATTTAAAATTAAAATACACATTTACATATTTTAAAATAATGTATGAATACCGTATACACTCGCAGTAGAGAACACAAACGTCAACATTCAGTGGCAGCACGCTAAAGTGCCCAGAACATGGGCTATGGTGGTGCTTTTTGTAGCATTGTATACGAAGGGTTTTATTGTGTCTTAATATAAAATATATTATTATCTTCTCTTTAGGTCTGACCAGCTAGACATTTCCTGTTCTGCATTTATAGAGCCCAAGTGAGTGCCCATGGTTCTCTTAAATTAAAAAAAAAAAAAAAAAAAAAAAAAGCAGTGAAAAGAAGGGGCTTTTCACACCAGCTAATCTTGGCAGATGTAAAAAAAGAAAAAAACTTGCTATTCATTGTATGCCTGAAGCATGATAAGCACATACTGCTGCTTTGCCATCCACAAATTACTTATTGCTGAAAACCACCATGTAGATGATGTCCACGTTTAGCCCTAGCACTCAAGTGTTTTATTGACAGTGCGAGCTTAATGCGAGAAACTCTGCACTGATTGAGACTTCAGAATACTGATATAAAGTTTATATTAAGGAAGGAAATAAAAAGCAGTTTCTGAAGGGCAGCATCACCTTTTCAGTTTATAATGAAAAATGTCTGATTTGTGAATTGAATCTTTTTCAACTGTGTTTCTGTCATCAGTGAAAACATCTACGTTTTTGGATAGCTCATTTTTATCTTCCTGGATTTCTTTTTCCATCAGCATTGTGGCTGAATCCCAACTTCAAACCATTTATTTATTTCTTCACCTTATGCCAAGGCCAAGCATTTGCCCTCAGAATCATAAAAGATGATCGTTGTGACTCCAGGATTTTGTTTATGTGAACACGTTTCAGTGCAGCCCAGTTATTCCCCGCCCTGGCAGCTGAGGTCAGCCTGATTGGCTTTGCGGCAGAATCTCATGGAAGGACTGATGAATGTGGTTGTGCTTCAGCATTCTGATGGCTTTAAGTGCATCTCACCGCTTCACGTGCACACAGGCAGAGTGATGGATGGCAGATGGGTGGAAACATGATTTGTGGCTTCTCTGTGTTAATGCCTCATGTTTTTTGCCTAAACGGGTTCTGATGACTGATTTAATGCAGATAAAGTCACGTTATGTCTTATTCGGAACGCTTGCCTTTGCCTTACCCAGTACATATTTTATTGGTTTAATATGATGTTTAACCATGAATTTGTTATTTGGCCGTATGTTACCATTAGGTGATTCTTTAAATCCCACCATGTATTGTGTTGTGAAATGAATTCTTTTTGTGCTGTTGTGTACATTGCCAGCTCTCGAAAGCGCAGGCCGATGACTAAGCTGGTCTACACCTTGCTGACAATGGTGGAGCTAAAGAGAAGGCTGAAAGAGTGCCACCTGTCCACACAAGGCTCCAGAGAGCAGCTTATCCGGCGGCACCAGGAGTTCGTATATATCTATAACGCTCAGTGTGATGCACTCAACCCCAGATCAAGTATGTCTTCATCATTTATGCAACCTTTTTTAAACTTGTAATACATTGAGGGTGTCCCTCATTTAAAGTGTAACCGAGCTAATACAAAAAGCATAGACTGGAAAACAAGACGAATTTATGAAACAAGTAAAATAAATTATAATAGATAAATCCAATTTAAGCAAATCATAAGAATAGTAAAATTGCAATAAAGGAAGAGTGATGGTTAACAAAAGATATAAAAAATATAAAAAAATGTAATTTAAAAAAAGACAATCAGTTCGATAATAGATGACTAATTAAATTCATCAAATACTTTTTGTCCCTAGTAAATAACAGGTACTTTGCAAAAACTCTAACCTTCTACTTTGGTTTTCTTGTCTTTTACTCGATTTTACACATAATTCTTAAATACTGGAAGAGTCACGTCTTCCAGTATTTAAGTTTGTTTACTGAGATGAACCTGTATAGATGGCATATATCAAGATCTCTTTAAAAGTAGGAAATGTACTCGCTATCTTTATGCTGATTGATAAATATTCTTGTTTAAGTATGCTGTGAGAAAAGGATGTCTGGGGAAAAATCTTTGTACATAAGCAGTGTGGTGTTTTTCAGGTTGTGTTAAAATATATAGAGTAATAAAAAGCTAGAAGTTTGCTGGAGGGTAAATTATGGTTGTGCAGTTAGTCACTCCTTGGAGGGCAGTGAATCTTTTAAACTGCACTGTCGAATATCTTGTACCCTTGCCAGCTTTGTTTTGACTTGCTGTCTTCTCTAAGTGAAATAAATCAGATTTTTTCGTAGTATAGTGACCTGGATTCTCAGAAGAGTCTAATTTTATAGCTCCTATTTCTCCTGATAGTTTGAGGTAGAAGCTGATAGAATGATTAAGGTTCAAGGGTTTAGATTGATTTCATTTATTCCTTGATAGTATTCTTAGACCTTGACTTTTTTTTTTTAGTGTTTGGATGTTTTGATGGAGGCAGAGCATGACACTTCTGTTAAGCCTAGTGCACACTAAACAATTTAATACTGTTTTCTTATTCGCTGTCTAGTTTTGATGCTCTGTCAAATTTTCTCTGTTCGTGAGAAGTCACTGATGATTCAAGCATGTTTGATTTTCCCTGCAAAGAATTACATAGTGTGAACCCCTCTAAGACTAGATGCAAGTTTAGTGATGAGAAAAAGCCAATGACCTTCCAGGACAAAATCTGTTTTAGTTTCATGGCAAGGATAACTGGAAATAAACCTTTTGGACCCCCCACTCTCCCAGTTTATTTATTATAGATACATAATAAACATTTCTTATGATAAATGGGTTTCCTAATGAACCACCAGCAAAAAAGCAACATTGCATCTAAAAAAAGAACCTAAAATCTAGGGCTGGGCGATGTGACCACAAATCAGTATCACGGTTAATTGAACATTTTTCCTCAATTACGATTAACAAACGATTATTAAAACAGTGCTTTACAATTTATGATCTTTGATATTTATGATCTCTCTGATTTAAAAAAAAAAATAATTGAAGGAAACACACACAAACTATTTATGGTTATTTATTGAATATTTTGAATAACTGTAATCAAAGCACACATCACTTGAAATGAAGATGCCTTATGTAAAAGGTCACATTTTAGTTTTAATGTCGATAGAAAGTTCTCTGAAATGTAAAAAATAAATAACTTTTTATAAATTTTTATGTGATATTTGCATTTTTGTTTGATGTCATCTTCACTGAAAACAAAAATGCACCCAAACAGACACTGCATGTTTTTTTTGGTACAAGCTGGGCAATCGGTTCCGTATTTAGGTTCACTTCCATGACGCTCGCTTACTGAAGACTGGATGTGCCGAGTCACGTGACTAGACACGCATAAGTGCATCTTAAAGGGACAGTATATGAACACACACCGCAGGGAAAGGATTAAGAGAAATTTAAAAAACCGAAATAACCAACAACTAGTAACAGCTAACACGATCATAACGATTAGAGGGTCTGAACGTCGGTTTCGGTTATATTTTGATTAATTGCCCTGGGCTACTAAAGACTAAAAAGAAGCCTAATATTTTTGGTTAATGTGTACCAAAATAAACACTGAATAAATGACAAAAGTGGTAAAGAATAAATATTAGAAAATGAAAGAAAATTATTTTTTAAAAAGAATTTAAATAAAATAAGTAGATTTATTAAGTGAACAAATTAACAATTTTAAGAATAATTGTCAAATCTATCATCATCTGGTTAGATGAAATCAAATGAATTACAGTATGGTCAATTAACTTTACAGTATGGTAATTGTGTGCCTTTTTCTTTCTGGCAGGTGAGGACATCGCTAGAGAGGTTGAAAATAATGAGAAGATGAGGAATCAGCTGGAGATTAAGAGTAAACCTGTATGTGCATAATCTTGCCCCTTCTGACAATAAACTGTATCAATTATGCATGTCAGTGCGGTGTTATTTATTTAAAAATCTGCCCTAATCCTCAAGCTAATGTTTGTCTTTTCCCTTTGTAGGCAGTACTCATCACTAAAAACCACACAGCTGAAGCAATCGAACAGTTGCACTCTGATTACCGTAAGCTCATTTTCTTCTGCACTGAAAGTCAGAATTGTTTCGTTATATTATAAACAAATTAATAGACCAAGTAATTTTGCCCAGGAACATAAGTTTCAGCTGTTGTTTTGTTTTGTCGTTTCCTGTTATCTCCCAATTTGTTCTTAGCGTTTTCCATTCATCAGCGAAATTTTGAAAGAACTAGTTTATTTTAACCAACCATGTTTTCAAGCCTGGCCATTACAATTTGATCAATAGTGGCACATGCTGCACCTCAAGTCCAACAGAAGCAAAAATCTTCACAATCTGAGGCAGACAGCAGGCCACTTTGGCAAGCACTGTTTCTGTGCTGTGTTTCTTCCAGAAATAAGACGGAAACACATCAGACTTGTTATTCCTTCCTTAAAAGCACACAGTGTATTGGGCAGAGGGCTCTCTAAAATCTTGGATATGAATGCTGTACTGAAACCAGGAGGGAAATGCGTAGGCCAGGACCTTGTGACGTGGTTTCTTGAGCCACGTGCCACGTTTAACGCCTAAGACTTAATTACTTGCTTAATTATTGTTTCCAACTTTTTTTCTTTTTTTTTTTATTTAGGAGGAAATACAAAATTGATAAGTTTTCATGTTCGAACTCACTCAATGCATTGAGCACAAGGTTTTTATTTTCCGCTTCTTCTGCTCTGTGTTCTACTCTTTTTTTTTTTCCTGACTATTCGGTGGTGCGTTTCGTCTGCTGCATTGCACACGTGAGCCGAGCGGTCTGCCTGTCAGTGAGACTGTTTTTACTGGGCAGATTAATTAGCATGCACCGAAGACTCTTCAGGAGCAGGAACACACGGGTTTGTGGAAACACTGATGAAAACCAGCAAAATAAACCACAGAGTACCTCTGCTGCCAATACAGCACACAGTCACCTCTCAGTTCAGCAGACTGACAAAAAGAGACACTAAACAGATCCGATAATACCCTTTACATGCAATGTAAAGAAAAATAACCCAGTACATCTCACAGCTGGAATCTTTTCTTGTCCGATTTGGTTCAATTATGTTAGGGTTTGGTTCTAGTCTGTTGCGATTCTTTAGCAAATGAATAAAATATGGGTCTGGGCCACAGATAAGGCAGCACTGTTAACAGCAGTATAGTTAAAGAGGGAGTGGCCCTATTGTGGTGCTATTTCTCTTTGGGTGTTTTCATTCATTAGTCTGGATACCCTTGCTTTGTTTGCTATTTGGTTCAGGCTCTTTTCCTGCTGCAGGTAATTCATAGGGTCTTCACTGTTCTTTAGCATGTGGACACAAATTATAATCACTTGAGCAAGAACAACACGGAGCCAATGCCCAATATATTACTGGATAATAATAAGAAATATTCTGGGTCCCACATCCACTGTTCTTCTCTTTTTGTTCATCAGGACAAAACTCTAGAGACAAGATCTGCAGAAATTGCATGTAAAATTACTATTTCATCATCTTACATCAGTATTAAAATATCTCCTGTAATCCAGATACACACCACTTTTGGTTCACTTCCTGCAGTTCCTGTCTTGCGGTGTTATCATTGCTATCTTGCTCACCACCTTGCATCCAAAAATCCCAATATGCAGTATTTTAACAAGGCAAGATGCCGAACAGCTTGCACATTCCTAAAGGATCCTTTAGTAGCACGTTGTATATTATACATGCATCACACTCGGGCACTTTAAGAGCACGCATTAATAAATAGTTTAAAAAAAAAAAAAATTCCAGATGCTATCAGTCTTCTGAGTGCCTAGACAGAGAGTGTGTGTGACGGGCTGTATTTAATCTCAGGACTTCGAGGTGTACTATATACCGTGTGTGTGTGTGTGTGTGTGTGTGTGTGTGTGTGTGTGTGTGTGTGTGTGTGTGTGTGTGTGTGTGAACAGAACCTTGAAATGAGCTTCATATCAAACTGCACCTTTCACAGTGCTGTAATATACAGCACAGCTCTCGTCTTTAAGCTGAAGGCTACTCTCAGTGCAGCTTGCCCTAATGCCCTGCTTCCTGAAGTAAATAAAAGAAATGAAATCGCTTAAGATTACTTTAGTATGTGATTTATTTATTTATTTATTTATTTATTTTGCGGTAAGGCAGAAGCTGGTTGGTATTTGCCATGTGTAATCGAGCTTGCAGGAAGAGAATAACGTTAGGCAGGATGTTGAAATATTGATGTGCAGCAAGGGGATCTCTATAAATAGCACCCGCCGAGATAACTTTGTGAATAATCAGCGAAAGGCGTGATGAGTCACTTGCTGGCCTGGTGAAAGAGATGATGAATGGGGGGGGGGCATGAGTTAGAGAGTGAATGAGAAGGGAGTGAGCACAAACACACATTGGTGAGTCATACATCACCTTTGCTGGTCAAACAGAACGGTGCAAATTGAGGAATTTCTGTGATCTGAGGTTACCGTATGGCTTTCTGTGTAGTTGGAAACGGAAACAACATAAGCATTAAACTATTTAGTAAAATAGGTATTTATTGGACCTGAACAGTTTTAAAACTTTACTTTTTCACTTGATAAATCTTTAGTGTCTGCTCTTAGGCTGGATTTGGCTTTAATCACTGTTCAAGTTTTTGTGTGTTGCACTTAGACAAAAACTGTTTTCTCTGACGTGGCATCAGAGCGGTTAAAGCTTTCAGACATGCCTTAGGTAGAAAGAAATCACCAAAAATCCCTTGGTTTTCTCACATGGTTGTTTTGCGTAACAGCTGCTGTCTGTGCTTGGTACAGTGGAGATGAAACACAGCGGCTGTCAGCAGGGAATGTTCACTGTTATTTACAGGTTTGAGAACGCACATACCTAAATTCATGATTGCTTTTGTTTGTACATTATTGCGATTCCATTAAAACCACGAACCAACGGCTTTTAAAAATCGAGCGAATAACAAGTGAGCCCCATCCCACATAATAGCACAGGTCGTGTGTGTGTGTGTTTTCCCCCCGTGTTTTTTTAATATTTATCAGTTTTCACAATTTTAATGAAATAAATATTATACATTTTGATAACACAATAGTGTAAATGCAGGCACTTCTGAAATTCTTACTGTTTGATAGGTTTTCATTCTTTCATTGGTTAGGCTCTGAGCTTAAGGTCCTAATAATATTTTATCACAGCAACTTTGTACACAGCGTCATCCTAAAACAACTATACATCCAAAATGTGTTCTTATCCTGCTTCACATTAGTCTGCATGTGCGGCATCTGGTGTCTTCAATAGGCTGGAACTGGTGGCGTCGAACATAATAAGCAGATGTGCTGAACTGAAGGTCACATGCAAAGAAAGTAGTGCAAAGAGAAACTGCAGAAAACTGACAGTCATTTCCAATCGAGTTTTTACTGACATGAAGTTTCCAGACTGTCTTACAAGAATAAAAATCAGGTTCAAACTGTGAGGATCTTCACACTTAAATCCCAGACTTGCTTGTGTTGCATCACTTTTTCCACATTTTAAGACTAGTAGATCATGTTTTAAAATTGCATTACATTGTTTATTATCAAACATGCATGTCCTAAACATTGTATAGTCTGGTGTTCTTTCAAGTCCAGGAACAGTAAAGAACCACTGCAATGCAATGAGGCTCTGCCATATTGTAGTAGGCAGTGATGATTGTTGATGAGGCAGATTGTTGATGAGGCAGTGACGAGGCATGCTGTCATAGGAATATAATCATGGTGTAATATAAAGTGAGGAATCCCAAAGTGTTTTATTCCCCTTGTACCATAGTGGTTTATTAATTAATGACACACACTGTTTTTTTTTTTTGTTTTTTTTTAGCCATCGGTTGCTAATGGTTATGGACTGTCCACAATGCTGGTTAGTTTTTTTTTTTTAACTTTTGTTACAGACGCAATCAGCAGTCCTTTTTTTTTTTTTTTTCCACTGTAAGAAAATAAATGTGGTTTGTCATGTGGCTTATGAACCAAAAAGTAAACTTCTAGCTTGAAGACTCTCTATTTTGGAAAATGCACTAACCAAAAAAAAAAATCAGTTTTATTTTAATAGCAATAAAAGAAAAAAGAAAAAACATTCTTTGTACTTTTATCCTTAGCTTATGTGGAGTCTCCACCATAGTTGTCCATTTTGTCCATAAGAAATAAACCATTTAATTATTTAATTAAACTTTCATTACCTCTTCTATCAATATTAAAAGCAAATAATATCTGATACATTGCTGTTAAAAATGTCCTGTATGATTATAAAATTGAAAAGGAGCCGGAGGAGTTGTCAGGTGATCAGGCAATAATGCCTAAGCCTTGTACAGGGGAAAAAAAGGCATAACGCTTGATATCATGAGCTGAGATGTGGCATTTCTTCAGTGTAGGCAATGTGACATTTGCGCACAAGTCTGCGTTCTCAGTCTTCTCCCAGCTCCAGCCAGGCACAAGATCCTTCTGTATATGACGGCAGCTTTGACTGGCCTGATACGTGACATTTCCCCATTGTAGTCTTATGAGATGAAATGAAATTGTACAGTTCCTCAGCTGGAACATTTCGGGATTCAAGGTTATTTTTAAGGAGAGATGGTTCATGGTCTGCAAGGCCAAGCTGGGCCACCAAAAAGCAGGAACACTGAAAATAAAGAAAAAAAACTGAGCATTTTTGATGAGGTACAACCTGATATCAAGGGTTTAGTTATATTCTGGTGTCTGTTTTATGACAACCAGTTTGAAGAATGTTTGGTTTGGTTAGACCAACAAAATCAGAACAAATCAGAGCAGGAGTACTTGTTGGTATGATTTATTGGTGTTGGTAGTGTATCCTGTATTATATTAACTACTATATTGCAAGTTTTGCACTGCATCTGTAAATGTGTGATGTAGCACTCACGTTCTTTCTCAGATTTCCTTTTTACTGTATTACTGTCATGGGTTCAAGGTATGGCTCTCTATTTGAACAAGAATGGTTACATTTATATATCCATTAACTTGTAGCTGACTTGTAGTCATTGTTTGTATAATTTGACCGTGATATCAGTTCAAATCTTTGTTGCGTCTTCCTCAGTGCCAGACATTCCATATGCAGAACATTACGCAGTCGTGTCACACTCGTGTGTATGAACTCCAGGTGTAAAGGAAATCCAAGATCACATTCATCATGATCACTTGTCAAGATCTCCTCTGATTTTCAACCTTCAGCTCATCATGTTGCTTTATCTTTGGAAACTTTATTTTTTCACTGATTTGTGTGTTTTTGGTTCAGTTATTGTTATTTAGAACTTTGTAACTTATATTTAGAACCTAACACAATCCAATAGCTCTATTTAAGCATTATGTAAAATCCCTTCATTATGTATTTGTGTTTAAATGGATCAAATATATAACTATATTAACCACATTAATATCTCTGTCTCTTAGGGAAGCAGCACAGCGGTGAGTTTTCCCGTTTAATTGCTCAGGTCAGAGGTCGTTTGGAAAATTCCAAGAGAGCCCAAATAGAGCAGGAAGGAGGGAAATCAGCGGACACATCATGTTGCAATGGTAAAGACCACATTAGTAATGTTACAGATGGCCCATCCATCTAAAGCAAGTGAACTGAACTGTAGTCAAGGAGTGGATAATAAGTCAAAGTGGATTATGGTTTATACCGTTCAGTCCTATTGACTTATGGGGTCTTTTCTTGTCAAATAAATATAAATAAATGTTGAATGAATTCAAAGCATTACATTCTCACATACTTTTTCAAATGGTTTTTAATATTCATGAAATTGTCACAAGTGGTGTTTATTATACTGCCTGGTGTTTAGTTTTCCCTAGAGGCAATAATGTAGGGAACCACTTTATGCTTGTGCATATGTGAGTTATCTAAAAAACAAAGAGAAAACACGCCTTCTTCAGAAACGGAGTAAATCCACGATAAAAGGCTGTTTGTGAAGAAGACGTTGTCTTTATTTGCTTAACATTTTTGAGCATTTGGTCAGTTATAAACATTACATATTTTAACTAGTTGATCTTTGCCTTTCAGCTGATGACACAGGAAGCCAAAGCACCAGTCAGCCCCCAGTTGAAATGACTTTGGAAATTACAGACAATGACACGACTTCTGTTATAGAAATTGGATCAAGGTCACCGAGTCCATCTGTCAGTGATATGTCCCTCAGCAGGTAAATTCACATTTCATTTTGAGTGTAACTCAAGTCACTGTGAAGGTGAAAGTAAAGTGATTTACCTACTGTGCGTAATTTGATCTCTGAATTTAACCCACCCTTGCACTTTAGTAAATACACACTAGGGTCAGTAAACACACTTGCCCAGAGCGCAGAACAACCCTATCCATGGTGCCTGGGCTGCCTAGCTTAAGGGCATTTCAGTCATGTGCTGTCAGTATAGAGGATCGACCTGGCAGCTTTCCTGTAACAAGAGCGATTCTCTAACTTCTGCCACTGCCTGCTGAGGTGCAGTATAAATAAACTGTGGGATTCAGGTTCCATTTTACTGAAGACAAAATGTGTGGAAGCAGCTGAACTACTATCTAATAAAGCTGTCTTGGCCCTTTGCCACACTGTTTTACTCCGGTGTGCAGGGGAGTAAAGTGCTTGAGTTAAGTGAAATGTAGTCATATGCTGTATATATGTCCTAGAGAGAAGAGCTATGTAATAGGATCAAGAGGCTTTAAAGTGTACTTCATTCTGTGTTCTTTCTTTTCCCTAAATTCAAAACAGCATGTGAATTGTGTAATTCAATTTTAAGGCTGAAGATATCTTTAGAGAGTTTAAACAGTCTTTAATTTATTTAAGCGTGAGCTAATGGGTGAGATCAGCAGATGGTTAGGAAACCGGTGCCCTTGAGCAAGGCACCTAACTCCCCGAACAGCTTCCTGGGCGCCGTGGTTTGGGGCTGTCTACCGCTTTGGGTAAGTGTATTCACTGCCCCCTAGTGTTCACTAGTGTGTTTCCCTGCACGGATGTGTTTAATGCAGAGGTCACATTACTCTGTGTGCAAGCACAGAAGGCAAATGGTGCACTTTCACATGGGTAATCTGTATCCTTGCCTATTACGGTGGCAGCTCTCTGCCCTTTGGTTATTTATTTTATTTATTTAATTCTGTTGTCTTGGTCCTTGGCCAGCAGCAGCATCTGCAGTGTTTAAACTTTGGATTGTTTTTTAGAGCATTTGCCACGATTTTCTGGTGTGAAGCTCTTAACATGCAAACTCGCAACATGTGTGACATCCCTTATGATAAATCAGTTCTCCAAGACAGAAGACTAAAGTTTAAAAACAAATGCTATAAAGCTGTTGGCAGACCAAGTCTTCTTCAGATGGTTTTCTCAGTAGAGTTTGATCAAGACTTCTTCCAGGAATTTATGCCTTTGGAATCATGGTTGCCACAAATAAATAAATAATCAAAACATTATGCTGGACAACAAATGCTCAACACGACACGGAAATGAAAGACACGTTGACTGAACACAAGTTGATCTTATGTCACCAGATTGTGCTTCTTGAACAGAGCGAATATGTCATGATGCCAGTAACATCATGATTTGAAGACTCTCTTTACCACCTAGCTAGCACACCACTTCTAGTGTTCAAGGATAAATCTTTTCTAAACTTCTCGCATGTTGAAAATTAAAATTAACGTGTGATATCCAGTAGTGTGGTGGTGTTAATACAAACCACAGACAGTGGTATGAAAAAAAAAATAATAAAAAATCAGCAGTCTTGCAGGATTGGACTATGTCTGTCCCAGAATTATGCAACAGATCACAACAGGACGATGTTGTGAAATATGCACTTGGTAATCCTTTATTATGGTCTGGACATCAGTGCACACTTGGACTTTTATTGCGCAATTTTAATCTTCTCCTACTTGAAAGATGTTCTTTGCCAGGATATCTCATGGCCATAGCCCTGTTAAGGTTCCCAGAGAGACTGTGTTATGGACTAATCTCTCTTTTCTGAACATTGACCCAGATGTGTGCTTTTGGTTATTGTATTGAAAGATGAAAATTTTCATCTTCAGATTTATGATGAAGGATTTATGATGTTCAGAGCATGGCATAGCTTGAGAGAAGTAATGTCCCAAAGTATGATGGTTCCGCCACCATGCTTTACATAGGTATGCTGACCTTTGGATGGTACATGCTGTCTGGGTGGTGCTGTGAGGTGACTGCACTGCACACTCCGGGTGTTGGAAAAAAACAAACAGATTCTTTAAAGGATTGTGATTTTTAGTCCTGGCGATTCTAAATCAATTCAAAAAGCCCAGCAATCGCTTTTTTTAAATCAAGAGGGCTGTTTAGGGCACCGTACAGCAAGCTAGTTAGCTAGCTTCCTTGCTAGCGAACTCCATTCTAACAAAATTATACAAAATATAAATGCAGTAATGCACTATGACTTTGAAGTCTGTATTTTATTTTCAATAAAGGTTAACGCACTATTGTAGACTGAAGTATATGTTTACATTTGTATTAATATATTTTGAGTTATTTGTTCATTAATAGATTTTTTTTATATTTAAGAAAAAGCCAGGCAGCTAAGCTAACCTAATACTGGTCATTTAATTACAGAATTTTATGCAGTCCTATTTTTGGTATAAATATTAAATAATGCAAAAAGATTTGATACAGTAAGGAACCTAAAAGTACTGATTTAAATAAACATTCTTTTTTTTTTTTACATTGTCCTTTCCTCTTGTCAACCACATAATTTAAACAAAATTTATAAACCATATGAATTAAAGATTTGTTTCTGAATAGACCTCAAAATAGAAACGAATCGCCAGACACAGAGAGATTACAGCACATATCAACCAAAGATAAGCAAACCTATTGTGAAGCATGGTGGTAGCAACATCATGCTTCAGGGTTGGTCAGGGTCCTTTTGTGTCCATTCAGTGTGGAGTTTGCATGTTCTTCTTGTGACTACATGGACAGGCCACCAGTCCGTCACAGGGCAGACACAGGGTCAGAGCAGGTTTTCTGCTGTGTTCCAGTGAGGAACCATAAATCAGCAATAGGGTCATGGTCGTGACTCACTGATGTGCATGGGTGTGAATGCTAGCCCACCTGGTATGTTTATTACAGAAGACCCACAGAAGGATCTGTTCTTAACGTCTTAGTATCAGATACCAAAGCACACCTTTAGAGGTCTTGTGGAGTCTATACCTCAATGGATCAGAGCTGTTTTGGTGATGTCTTGACCCAGACACCTAGACACACATCAAAATTTGGCTCAGATCCTTATTTGATATAAATTTTGCTGCTTCCAAAACATTAACTTCAAGAACCGACATATTCACTTGCTGTCTAATATATTCCACTGCTCAACAGGCACCACTTATATATTATTAATGTAGGAAAGCTTGCAGCATTGACAGAGATACAGCTAGCAAAAAAATGACTGGGTGTGTAATTTTAAATTAAAGTTTACTTTCTGCGTTGTTTACTTATATGGGAATATGGGTGGGGTTAAAAGTTGTACTGGTGGCAGCCACTGGAGGGCATAAGAGACATTGTGGCTCCACTTGTTTCTTATATACGGTCCATGGCATTGCTATAACAAAATAATCATTGTTATTCACTTCACCTGTCAGTGGTTTGGTTTAATTGATGTATTTTTTTTTTATTAGTTATTACAGTGTTTTGGTTAACATATTATGAGCCCGCCATGCAAGGTCATTGATCTTGATTTCTGGCTGTCTCTGTAATCCCATAGACTACTTGACAAGCAGCCCACAGTCTGAAGGGTTTGTGAGACTTTGTCTCAGCAGAGAATAAGCAGCACAGATGCTCAACTTCGGCTTGTCCTTTCTCTAGTCCTCCGCACCAATTCACCTATAGACCTTCTTCGATTCTACTGTTACGCATGTGGCACATGGAAAATAGGCGGGCCTTGATTAAAAGTTTCATGGAGAGGTTTGGTTGAGACCCTATCTGCAAATTGCATGGCTAAATCAAAGTTGCTGGTAGTGAACTTTAGACCAGAAAGAACCTACTTTTGTCTATGTATTTACAGGAGCAATGTGGATATTGTTCAAACAATGCTGTACCAAGGAGAGCTACTGTAAGTAGTTTCAGACTAATTATTTCTGACTGTATGTATTCTAGATTATAGTCAGATATACAATGTACAACTGCTATCTAACACTCTGAACATCAATATATACACCGTATCGTCCATCAGGTAATGTGCTACAAACAGCAGGATATTTGTATTGATTTAAAAAAGGCTTACGGCACCAAATCTCTAGACTGTACTATTGTGCTAGTAATCAGAAGATTGTTTTCACCTCTAAGCTGTTGTTGTTGGCCAAGACCCATATGAAGTCCCTGAACAACAGTCAAGACAAGTGAGAAAATAGGCAGACACACAACATACACGTTGCGTTCTGCATCAATGCAGAGTTATTAGCTTAGCCTGTGGACATAAGGTATTGGACTATAACTCCTATAAGTAAGATTTCTGTTCATGTTAAACTTGGCAGCCAAACTGAACGAACTTGCTCTGATTCCAGATCGGCCTATATATATTAAATTAAAACATGATTAAATTTAGTAACTTATGTATTTTCTGTACATTTTTATTCAAGGAATAGATGACATTATTCTTTGGCACTAACAGCAGGAATTCATTTTTTTCCTCTGTGTGTGTGGTTATATTTTTGTGGTTATTATTTCATTTTATTTTTGTTGCCAAAGTATCATGTTGGAATTCATGATACTACACCTTGATGTCAAAGCCAAAATGCCAGGATCTTGACAGCTCTAACTGGCATGTTTAATGACATAGGCATCTAGACTGAAACACTATACAGTATTTTGAGTTTTCTTGACCTGCCATTTTTTTCTCTCTCTTACTGAAGGACACAGTTTAAGCTAAAAGTAAAGGTAAAAAAAATCTTTGAACTATTTATTAGTGGTACTAATTACAGGCTCTATGCTTGAAGCCTTGAGTTCTTTAATAGTGAACTGATGACTGGAACATACAATAGATACCACATTCGACACCACAGCATCTCTTGTCAGCTTCTCAGAAGTCTAAAAATATTTCTTAATAACTTTTAATGAGGAGAGTGCGTGTGAATTAGGTTTTGTGATGGACTTGTTGTTGGTATGCACATACACGACAGATTCAAGCATCTACAGAGCTGTCACAGAAAGGCAACTGACTACTTGTCTCTATCAGGGATGATGTGGTGTGACAATTCAGAAACATTTTAGCAAAATGTAGCATTGAGACTGAGCTTGTATTGTGCTGTGCACTCTGTATTCATGTCCTGGTCTTTTTCAGTCTAGAGGGTGGTCTCTTTCGTGCCGTGCATTGGCTCCTATTTCTGTGCCTGCAGTGAATATTAACAGCATTTTAATTGCATGGTCGAGAAGTCATTCAGGTATGGGAGCAATCTGATTAATTATGATTCTAGCAGTCGGTGCTCTGAGTTGTCACGCTGATTTACTTTTTTCCCCCCTGAACCTTGTACTGAGTACAATGTCAATAAAGTTGAATTTATCTATCTAAATGTGTGGAAAGAGGTGTATTGATTAACGGTCAGTCACTTTTCATCTTACAGTCTGCTAAGGAGCAATTACCTCTGCATTAAAATGATTATAGGGTCCTGAAATCATCTAATAGGTATTAGGATTTAATGCTGTGGCATCCTTGTGATCTGATCTTGTGTCTGTTTAGACGACACAGCGAACGCGTTTCTGTTGTGACGCCGACAAGCCCGAGGCTTATCCCCTCTACTGAAGCACATGTTCAAGCGACACTTTGA
>JAOVVF010000017.1:14091568-14102276 GCA_028565595.1 Duopalatinus emarginatus | reverse complement strand
TATATATATATGTATGTATGTATGTATGCATGTATATATATATATGTGTGTGTGTACATGTACACATTTTTTTTACTTTTAGCAATCTCTAGTGATTAGATTACTTCATAAGATCAAACAGAACACTATGTACAATACTGTGCAAAATCTTGGGGACTTTTTGTACACATTTTGTTGTAGTTTTTTTTTTTTTTTTTTTTTCCGGAATTGTGCACGGTTAAGTGAGTACATGACCGAAAAAGGTCAAGAATGTTTGTATGTCTTTAAAGAATGCAACCTATTAAGTCAGAGATCACTTTAAAAATACAACAAAATCAAGTTTTACATGCAAATAGAAGCAAGTGTGAGATTCACCAGTAGACTGTAATTACAAAATAAGTACACGGTTTTTTTTTGTTTGTTTGTTTTTTTGTTTTTGTTTTATAAATGTCCAGCTGTACATGGCTGTAAGGCCATGTATGTGTTCAATTTAATCTACAGGGTTTTCATTATAGTGAAAATGAACATTGTGCTCTACATACAATTGTTCCAGCCCAATCTGGCATCACTGAATTTGCATTTGAGTTCTGTGAAGCTGCTTCTTGTTCTCTTCAGTTGTATGGTTAATTTGGTCTTTGGCTTGGTATTGTCTTAGTGGTGCACTATTTAGAAGTAGCAGACTGATTAAGCTAAGGTGACCGGGGGAAGAAGAAAGCCTTTTGCTTGCCACATACTTGGCAGCCTTATTTGAATATTTCTGTCTATAAACTTTTTAAAGACATTTTTTCCCCTTATAGAATGCACCGTGCCAGACAAAGCACTGCAGACAAAAGGAAATTCTGAGCGTTTCATCTCGGTGCTGATCTGAAACATTTTGACAGGATTGTGGATGAATTGAAAGCAGTATGCAGGGCAAAAGCATGGGAGACCTATGCCTTGATAGACTGTAGATTGGTTGTGTCCTGCTAATATTGTGTTCGTACCCGTTGTGCTGCCAAAACAGGCAGGCGGCCTCCATCGATAAGACTTCTTTTTCCATCGCTTACCACAGATGTTCGCTCAGATTGATATCTGAGAAATTTGGAGGCCACTTCAACTCCATGAACTTGGTCACATTTCTTAAACATGCTGCTGTACAATGTTGCTGTAGGCCTCTTGGCACTCTTCCTGACCAGTTTTCCTCCTGGTTTCATGCCTTGATTTTAGAAGGATGCCCTGTTCTTGGTAATCTCACATTTATGCCATATTAAGTTCACTTGTTCTTATTGTCTTTGCAGTGTTCTGCTGTAGTTGCAAAGTCTTGTAACCCACTTGTGATCAATATTTTTCAACAGGTATCCCATATCTGCTTTGTAAGCTCACTGGCCCATGCTTTTCCCAGTTGGATCTTAGCAAGATGGTGTCAGGTGTTTAATAATTGAATTCAAGTTGATGGCAGGTTTATACTAATGAGCTTATAACATGAGTTTGAATGCTTTCAAATGCTTTGCATTTCTATTCTCAACATCCAACATCCTGTCCCACATTCTTCATATTGTTACAATAGTGATTTCTGATTAGATCCTTCAATTACATATAGAAAATCAAAAAACAAGTGAGGATTCCTTCAATGCTATCTTATGCTAATTGTGATCTAATTACTTGTTTATTCCCTTAAAGAAGGCTTTGAAGTCACATAGCTGTAAGGTTTATCTCTTTACCATGCTCTTAATCACACTTGTTCGCCACTGAAAATAATTACATAGGATTTAAGCAGGATTATGTTGTGGATTTGTCCAATTAGAGTGATTGCTGACAAGTACTTTTCTGTTCTAGAGCCAAAACAATTTTTTATGCTTAATCGTACGTTTTTTCCCCCTGATAAAGGATTCTGACCTCAGGCATTCTGATTAAATGTTACAGCGTTTGGTCTAGTTAAAATGAAGAACATAATGCATATTTGTTTGGCTTATGCTGTTTATTATTATTACTCCAAATATTTTTTTTTCTCCTCAGGCAGTGTACCTAGTGCAAATATTGACTGAGCATATGCATAAAACATATCGTTCAGTTAAGTGTGACATATTATTAAGGTTTATCACTGTTTGCACAGTCATGGTCAATGAAGGCACTATTTGTTTAATAATAATAAGCATGATGCCTAGTTAATTCTTCATTTTAGATCTGTTGTATCTTGTTTTTGTCTTAGAACACAAGAACAATCAGGTTTTGGTCAATAGTCAATGATCTGTTAAAGCAGCAGTGAAAATATTAGATGACTGTGTGCTATGCTTTATTTATGAATATAGTATTAATCGGTTTATATTCGGCAGTTACTGTAAAATAACACGTACATTTAAGTAAATATCTATAGAGGTAGGAAAGTAAAATGCAATTTGTTTTTCACAATTATGATTTCTTTTTTTTTTATAACACTCATTCAATATTCACAAGAAATCAGAATTGCAAAATACAACAATACATTACAAAATACATTTTCTAGTCTATTTAAAAGAATTGGTCTTCTGGAAGAGCACAAGGATTTTCTGTGAAATCCTAATATAACACCAGTGTCACATTCCATCCATTACACCTGAGAAATACTTTCCTGTCTGTGTCTGACCTGGATGTGGCTGAGTGACCCTCAGTACTCTTGCATAGGTATCTATCTGTCACAGCACTGACTAGTAACTATTAATGCTGTGCTCTAGCAGTGTATGTGGGGTGTCTGGCAGTTTTGTAAGCAAATGATTGGCTACCACACTGCTTGCTTTCTAGTAGACAACCATGCATACTTTGGCTAAACTTTTAACCGGTATCCTGAGAGCTTGTGCAAATATACATCATCAAGCTACACTGTTAACACAGCTTTCAACTGTACTCTGTTGCAGATTCTTAGTTCAAACTCTAGAGATGCAGGAATACTGATACTGGTATCGGTGTTTGCTTGATACCATGTAAATTTACTCGTAATCGCAAACGAGGCTCCAATACCAACATCCAATACCTTGTGCCTAGTGCACGTTGCAGCACTAATGATCAGACGACTCAACAGGTTGGCTATCTGGAATTATTTCACAATCAGTGATGCCAACCCAAGCAAAGTGGACTGCAAACTGTGCTCTGTAATCAGTGGCGGATTTAGACATGGGCCATGTGGGCAGTTCAGGGTAGAGTCATGCAGGGTACAGTTAACCGTAAAAAAATGCTGATATGTTTAAAGTGCAGTCTCCCCATTGGAAGCCTGAAACAGAGAAGAGGAGAGGTGATTAGGTGGACCAGGTCAATCTGTGTCAAATACTAAACTTCTAACTTTACACAAATAAAGCTATTAGGAATATATATATTCCTAACTATAACAGCCGCCTGTAAACCTCTTGTATTAAAGACAGGTGTGTACCTTTTTCTTATCCATCTTCTCAGTTTACAGCTGAGCTCTGTACCTTACAATCATTGCAAAAACAGTGTATTTATTTTCCTATACTGAGCACATCACTATCACTGCTGCCTGCTCATTTGTTTCATCTCCAATAGCTAATGCAGAACCAGAACCCTTTTCTTTTATAAATACACATTCATTCTAACTAGGGGAGCTGAAAAAAAAATAATTTGGTAAAGGATTGCGATTCCTGGTTGTTTATTTTGATTTTTTTTTTTTTTTTTGTGCACGCCACCCCTATTCCTGAGCGTGGAAGAGGGCTGTCTAGGCCACTGTACAGCAAGCTAGCCCGCTCCCTTTATCTGAGTGGAGTCTAGCATGGACATTCAGACTAAATTATACAAAATATAAATGCAGTAATGCACTATGACTTCAAAGTCTGTATTTCATATTCAGTTAAAGGTTAATGAACTATTGTAGACTAAAGTCTATGTTTACTTTTGTATTAATATATTTTGAGTGTTCTTTATTGATAGATTTTTTTTATTATTATTTAAGAAAAAGCCAGACAGCTAAGCTAACCTAATGCTGGTCATTTAATTACAAACTTTTATGCACAATCCTATTTTTGGTATAAATATAAAATAGTTAGCGGTAATGCAGAAAGATTTGATACAAGAACCTAAATGTATTGTTTTCTAAAAATGTTCTATTTGTTTACATTGTCGTTTCAGCTTGTCAATCACATATTTTAAACAAAATTTATAGACGATTTGAATAGAAAAAATTCCTGATGCTCGTTCCTGACAACCTGGTGTTGCTAAACTGCTGGAAAGGGTCGACGCCTCTGTGCAGACAATGAATAATTTTTTCGAGCGCTTCCAGCCTGGTTAACATCCCCTCATTAACACATTCCCTTTTTGCTACATCTGACACTTTGGCTGTTTTCTTTCTCTGTAGCTCTACATTTGTCCATCTCCTCTGAGCTTCTAGCATTACTGTTACAACACTCATTGCTACTTTACAGACATTGGACACTGTTCTACAGTAAATCCCCCTCTGTTTAAGTCACTCATGGCAGACCCCGGGGATCTCTTCATTTCTTTATCATTTACATTTAACCGTTCCCTGGTGGCATAATTCATCATCACGGCCTCAGAGTTCACCTTTATGTGGAGGCACTTGGATCTATATCCGCTCCATCCCCACTGCATCTGTCTGTCTATCTATCGATATATCTATCTATCTATCTATCCAACTATCTATCTGCCTAGGCCTACTGTAGCTTTCCTGTCAACTCATATTCTTTGTTGACCTCTCTCATCAAGAAGGCCTTTCCATCCACAGGACTTGTGCTCACTGGATATGTTCTTTTTATTGCACCATTTTGAGAAGACACTGTTGTGTGATAATCCCATGAGATCCGCAGTTATAGAAATACACATACCAGTCTGTCTGGCACCAACAATCAGGCCAAGGTCAAAATCCCTGTGATCATATTTTTTTCCACTTTCTGATGGTTGATGTGAAGATTACCCGAAGCTGCTGGCTCATATCTGCATCATTTTATGCTTTGCACCACTGCTACATGATAGGCTGATTAGATAATTGCATGCATGAGTATGTGTACAAGTGCTTAGTGAGTGAAAGTCATTTGGGATTCGGCTTAACTGTGAAGTATAAGATGCTGTAAGTTTATGTGGATCCTGGCTTACATAAAATAAAGAAGTAATCCATGAGAGGATGTTGCTTTGGGGAACTGCACTTTATTATGTGTAAGGATTTTCTTCAGTTCAGTGGCTACAACTGTGTGCATTCCATAAAACGGACAGAACCGTTTTATTGGTTTGCAACCAGATATTTTAATAGATAATTTAATTATCATTTTTGTCCATTCTCTAGATGGGTAAGAATTAATTGCCTGGTCGATCTCCTTATAGACGAAGGGAAAACAACTGTGTAATTTTTAATAATGCATTTACATATTTTTAAACCACTTTTTTTTAAACGCCTTAGTAAAGTACACCAGTGTTAGCTGTTGGATCAATTTATTTATTTTTCTTTCACTCCGCACATGGTGGACACGTGGTGCACACAGAAATTCCCATGGGACAGACCTGCATTTGGCCTGTCAATCCAAACTGGGCAAGTAATTGCAAAAGTGAATTACTTTGAGACGTGTAATCTGTGTGCTGAAACTAGTAGGATATTGCATTATGAATGGACTCCTGATATGAGTTAAGCTTTCAGACTCGTACCCACTGCACCAGCCTTACTTCTGATTTAATTCTTACTTTCCAATCAGTATGTGTTGTATCAGTATGTTTATCTGGCATCCTTGACTTACAATTTACTGGTATACATCACCAGACATTCTCCATGGATGTTCTCAGGCTTCTCCTCTTTCCGGTTCACATGGTGCCTATCAGTTTCGCAGTTTGCTGTCATGCAAAATTGCATACATGGGGGGTTATATATCATAAATATAAATACCTGAACTTTTTTTTTAAACTTGGGGATAACTTTTTTTTGTTTTTCTTTTTTTTTTTATAACAAGTTGCCTTGTCACTACTGAGGTTTACGTTAGAGCATAAATAATTGTCAGTGGAAGGTCCTCACATAGAAAGACAAATCTATGTGATAGGAATTTTTTTTTTTAACCAAACATGAAATCAGTCTCTCTGCTGATTGCAGCCAGTCACTGAGAGTAGCTTTATTTTAAGAGAGCAGGACATCAGAGAACTAAACATTACAGAGGAACAAATAACAATAGACTGAGAACCAAATAAAGCACCAGGAGTGACTGCATGAAATCCCCTGCTTTTTTTTTTTTTTTTTTTTTTTTTTTTTTTTTTAAATTCAAGACTTTTTTTTTTATTTTCCTTCTACTTCCTCAATTTTGCTTGCGCTGGCTCTTTATTACACTAGTGGCCGTGCCTCTCTTTTCACCACCCTGCCTCCAGCTTTGCAGTTTCCTCACTTTGTCCTGGCCTGAAAGTGGCTTTGCTCTGTTTGTATGCTTTCTTGCATGCATTACAATATTGTAATCATTCGTGTAGACCTGGATTTAGGCTCACTCCTTTCTTCCCTGAAGTTGGTAGATTGTTGAGAACCTCTGTTTAACTCTTATTTCACAAGAGTTGTGGAAAATGGACACACTTTTTTTTTTTTTTTTTTTTTTTTTTTTTTAGACACTTAAACAGTGATTGATGAAACTGCTAAAGGAAAATGATCACATCTGCAGCCCATCATTGACTAATTTTGTTTGCTGGCAGCTGGCAGTTCTTTAATCTTCCTTCAACTCAAAGAATGGCCCTGCCTGCCCCCTCTTTGTTAATATAGATAGCATTTGAACAACCAGCACTCAAGACACACATCTATACAGACAGCTTTGTTCCAAAAACATCTGAATCACATTCACTTTATCGCATCATCACGTATTGTTTACATAAATCTACTTCTCATGGTGGCGTTTTTGTCCATTTGTAGCTTCTGTTGCAGTGATCTCCAGCCCTGCAGAGATCAGTTCCAGCCCTACAAACCTGCTCCAGAAAATCCGCCTGTCTGATTAGTTGGATCAGCTTAGCTGGATTAGCGATGGAAACTGGGTGTATCTCAAGGAAACAGGGCTGTTGATCACTTCTCGGATGGTCAAGTTCTCCAGAATGGACTGTCTCACTGTTGCATCTCTGCAGTATATAAATGCCAAGTAAACATTTCTTTGGTTTTGTGTTGTAGCTCCATTTCTGATGTTTTCAGTTGAAGACCATAAGGATGCTACCTGTGTAAGTTATTCTTCTAATTTACTTTTATTATAATAAATGACATAATTTTAATCCCCCTTTTTACTATTTTGAAAAAATAACCAGGTGGATAAATTATGCATAAAAACCAAGCAAGTCGAAGCTTAAACATTAATTTGACTTCATTGTATGGTGAGCATTAATAACAACTAAAGAAAACACACGTGAATATGCATTTCTAGGGCTTTTGGTCAGGTCTGGTCAACATCATTATTTTGCTAATCTCAATGATTGAGTGCAGCATGAACAGTTGTACTAGGTGGGGAATTATACGGTGCTTTTGGCTGGATCTTGGTGGCATTAGACTTAGAATTACAACCTCCAGGCATTCTAGCTACTAAACTAGAGAAAACTTCCACAAAATACCTTTCATGAAAGCTTGTCTTTTTGTTGGCTGGCTCATTTGTGATCCATCAGTGATCTTTTTATACAAATAATCTTTGTGAAATATGTCTGTGATGTGTTTACCTTTGAAAAGATCAAACGTTATGGGCTGTACTATTACAAATACTATTCTAATCATATTATACAAGTAGAGCAGTGATCCTTTGCTGATATGGTGTCATGTGGTAAACGTGAGGTTGAAGACAACTTGGTATTCCAGGTAGGAATTCTATGTTGAGGGGTAATTTTCTTTATACAATGTTACAGACAGTACAGAGTTTTATATAATTTTATATAACACAGAGTTGGTGGAGATGGTTAAAGTGAAGGAGACTACAGGAAACAATAAAAAACAGAGTGAAAAGAGACTAAGGATAAAAATCTATAAGTCTGTGTTTTACAGTGGAAAAAGTAACAATAGAATGAGGACCAAATGTAAATGTGTTTAGAGTGATTGCAGGCTTCACTTACAGTTTTTAAACTTTTTTTTACAGTTTAAACCTTTAATTTCTCCTGCACAGCCACTGATTTCCTTGCAGTGCGTCTTCATCTGTCAGAACATGTGTTAACTGAGACAGTTATTTACATAGGATGTAATCAATCTCTCAAAAGATCCTATTATATTCTGTCCTGACACAAGTACACTATTACTCACGGTAATGTCCTGTTCCGGTGCGGTTCCTGCTTGCCAGGTTTTATTTCAGAATTCACCTCCTCTACATGTCCATCGCCGTTTCTCAGCTTATTAAATTTGTCTTCTCTAGGGTTATTAAATTAAGAGTTTCTCCAGCGGTTAGGCAAGCTGTTTGTGTTACTTTTTTCAAATACGAATATAGAGCAGAACTGGACTACAGAACTGAACCTGTAATCCAGATCTTGGCCAGTATTTTGATTGTTTTTGGCCTTTGCAGTAGATATAGCTTGTCTGCCATGTATTTAGTATTCCTGGTAATATTGTAAGTGTGTTATCTGGCCAATCTGAATTGTATTTTTTTTTTGTATGAAGTAGCTTGTGAAGCATTTGAATGCTGATGAATTTTCAACTGTGAAACCAAGTTAAACAATACCATGAAGAAACAAGTGAAAACTAATACAATCATGAATCATTAAATACACTTGCAAATATGACTGTAAGAAAAGGTTTAGCTTCCGGTAATAGCTAACTAGCTAGCTTGATTACTTAAAAACGATTTGTCAGTCTAATGATCCATGGAAAATAAGGAACCTTGCGTTAGGTATATCAGTGTGACTTGTGTGTCACACAGTTGTAATTAGTGTATTTTCCAGCATGCTCAGTTAGAATGATTGCAGTCAGTAACTGTGATTACATTTCAAGTATTTCTTCACCATGATACATAACCAGTGTTGTATTTCTCTTAAATATGTGAAATATTTTGGGAAATTTGCTTTTAACCTGATCTTAATACTGCTGACAGTTAAACAGGGAGCTGTAGATGTCATATGTATTCAATTATTTGCTCACCTGACCTGGAACTTTTGTTCACTTTTTTTATGCCCTATTGTATTACTGTATTGAACATAGCATATTTCAGTCTGTGAATTCGATATGCTTTATTTGTCTGCAGTAGTGGCTCAACAGTTAAGGCTCTGGATTACCGTACAATGGGTTGGAGTTTGAGGCCAAGCATTGTCAAGCTGCCACTGTTTAGCTTTGAACAAGGCTCTTAACTCTCTCTGCTGCATGTTGTATTATGGCTAAAACTCTGACCCGAACTTTTTAACAAGCTATTGAAAAAAAACAAAAAAAGAATTTCACTGTGCTATAATGTACATTTGACAAAGGCATTGTACTGTAGTTTCTATGTCCTTTAATGAATTCAGTGAGTCTTTTTTTTAAGAGTTTTGAGTTTTTAAGACCTCAGAAATTCAGTTGTGAATATAATGTGTTAAACACAAGATTAAACAATTTTCACAAAATTAAAATGGTTTTACTGGCATGCGTTTTGGTGAATAATGGTGAAGTCACTGTGAACACTTGAGGTTGTGAAGTATTCCCCGCTCCATTTCAGATTTGCCTAAAGGGTAATTTAACCATTGCTGTCTCTGAGCCCCAGCTGCTTTATTTGTTTTCCTTTCAGACTATCTGCTCTGGGAGTTTGACGTGAATTATTATTTTTTTTCTTCTGTACTGAGAAACCTTATCTGCAACTTTCAGCTTGTGTCATAAACCCTCTGACACAGCTGTTAATTGAAACACTGTCAGTCTGATAGAAGCTGGAAAAAGTGATGGAGGAGGAAAAATAGTGAGAGCTTCATCATTCTTGTATTTGACCTCAGCCAGAATCACAATCACCCAAACGCCTCATATTTTCTGCACACATAAATTCAAGTATAATTATGACTACGACTGTGTTTTGTATGTGTGTGTGTGTGAGAGAAAGGGACTGTATGTGCACAATCCATGCCCTACCCATTCGATCTTGAAATTAATGAGGTAGATGTGTAAACATATATGGTTCAGCTGTAAAATTTACAATGTTTTACTCCTTGCTATGGTGATAAAAACATTTGTATATGCCTTTACTCCATACTGTTTCTGTTTTAGCTAAATCAATGGTCAGATCAGTGTCAAAATTCACTGCCTCACTTGCTAAATGAGAGAGAGGATATGAAAAAAGCAGATTTGGGTCAGGTGGTGGTTGTTTTTGCATTATACCAGCTTTGTGTATGAAAACTTCAGCATGTAACTTGATAAGTGTCTGTCTCGTGAGCTGGAAGAAAACAAGGCGAGGAAACTATGGTAAGAGCTGCTGAAAAATAGAAACCTCCCCCTTACTGGTTTAAAAAAAACAACACAGCAACAACCACCACCTAGCCATATTTTCCTTTTTTTCCTTTAGGGTTTTTCTAAAAAAATTCTGGGGTTTTTTTTCACCCTGCCTGCCAGGATTTTTTTGGTCATCGTTATGTCAGGCAACTCAGTATTTTGCATAATTACAGCTGGAGATCTTTTACTTTCTATCTGATACCAATGTCTCCGTATATATCTCTGCTGATACATCATGCTGATCCATCACTCCTATGTCAAGATAACGCATTACATTAAAGATTAATTTTGTGGCATCCCACTGGCAGTAACATATAGCTGTGTGTGTGTGTGTGTGTGTGTGTGGGAGAGAAAATTAAAGTCATTGTTAGCTAGCTGCTGTGATTGAGCTAGCAT
>JAOVVF010000017.1:14051090-14076563 GCA_028565595.1 Duopalatinus emarginatus | reverse complement strand
AGAGAGAGAGAGAGAGAGAGAGAGAGAGAGAGAGAGAGAGAGAGAGAGAGTATACATGTAGAGTATACATGTTTGATCCTGTTAGGAGTGTGTGGATGTTCCATGTACCATGTTCCAAAGATCTTTACGGTATTTAAAATAGGAGGTTTTAACCACCAACTACGTATGCATACTCAATTTATACATATTTTTTCTGCTAGAAATATCTGGTCGTTTTCTTTTCTTTTTTTTTATCTTTTTATATCTCCTGTAGTGCAGACTTTAGCTAGTGAATTGTTTAAGTGAATTTTTTGGCAGTCATTTTCTATCCTTCTCCATTCATCACCTTTAAAAGGCTTAAAGACAGACCACCAGTGATTTAAAGGTGATCGCTATGATCTCAGACAGATGATGTATGTATGAGCTGCAATTTCCACTTTTCACATCATTTCCATTTTTTTCACCTGTCACGCCACATACGGTAACATAAATCTGAAATGTCCCAAGGCCGATCAGGTAAATGACTGGGAGTCTGGGGGTTTTTATTCTCTTCACTCTCATTTATGCCTTATATTCTCTTCCAGTCACATCACTTTTCTCTGAACACCTCTTCAAGTTTGTGTGAGTGTGTTCATGTGTGTGTGCGTTTGCTTATTGCATTTCAATTGCAATCTATTGAAATACCAAAAAAAACAAGAACAATTGTGTTACTGTCCATATGTGTTTTGGCAGCACTGTGCTTAGCAGGCATACCTAACAATTCCCTGCCGTGTGTTCTCGCTAGACATACTATATACAGTATAGAAAGCATACATTGTTTCTGCATTTTGTCTCCTATTATGCAGGGACATCTTCTCCTCTATTTTTGTGCCTCACTTGATAAACATTAGCACAAAGTATGGGGGTGAACTTTGCTGACTTTGTAAGATATGCAGGGATGTGGAGCTGACACATGGCATTGAGCATGCACCTAATGTTAAGAGTACCGCGTCTGCTAGTCAAGATGCCACAAACAAATCTCACTGAGCTTTGCCTAAATATGGTTCCAGTCAGCCATTAGTGACACACACGCACACAGGGAGCCTCCAACTCCTCACTGACCACCTACAAAATGTGTCTCTAGAGAATGTCTGCAGGAGCCGATAATATCAAGCATTCCCGATGAATGAACCCAATAAAAAAAATAACCTATAATAACCTATAAATCAGATAATGAGAAATGTTTTTTTTTCTCTCCATTTTCACATTATCACTTTAGATTTATTTAAACACCACTCAGAACAGATTATATTTAGGAAATCATTTAGCTATACAATAGGAAAGGACACTGTTGTATATTATATTACAGGATATTATAGTATTCCATTTAAAGACTATAAATCAACTATTTTAAATACGCTAAAAATTGTTAATTACGTTGTTAAATACGCTAAAAATAACCATATAACTGGTTTAGAAATCTTAGAGACAGTGACATCAAACTCATGGGAAGGTGATTGAAGAGGACTAAGAGGAAAATTCCTTATTTGGTTGGGAACATGTAATATTTATCTTCTTTAGAAGCCCTTCTTCTCTTCATTTTGCCTTTCTTGTGAAAGTAAATGAGTATTATTCTCTCTGTGCAGGCATTATTTTATGACTGACAACTAGGAGCATTTCTATTTGGTTTGCTGTGTTGGTGTGGATGTGGATGAAGATGATTTGCCCTTTTTAATATTTAGTGACTGAAAGAGTTGTGGAGGCAGTTCTACTGGTGTGAACCAATTATTCAGTTAACTCCATGATTTAGTGTGGTATATAAAGTAATATATAAATTAGAATTATATAAAGTGTATTCATGTCTTTTGAATGATCTCTGCAGTTTCATCAGCTGTGGATTGTGTTGTTTGTTTTTTTGTTGAAAAACTACCTTTAGGATTTCCGGGAAATACCACTGGCATTTAGAATGGATTTTGTCAGGTGAATGTAAGTAATGTTACACATTACTCACATAGCTTTTCCACCTGATTTTCTCCCTAATTTATTTGTGGCCAGCTCCCATCTATCAGGTACCTCTTCAAAGAACATTGCATCCTTCTAAAAACATTCATTATGCAGGGATATCTTCTCCTCTCTTTTTGTGCCTTACTATGATAAACATAAGCATAAGCAAAATGTGATTATGCAATGTCAGTATTTGGTGCTTGGAGCTTCTGTCCACTGCTGTATGCATTGGCCAACAAACACCCATGATTGCCTGGTGTCACTGTGATTGATAGGACAGAGTATAAATATATCAATGAGATCACTTTATGTATATTTTTGATAAGTATTCTGTGATTGTCAGTGTTGTTGCCAGGTGCCTTGTATTGGTTTGCATGATAATTAAACACTCTTTGTTCAATAGTCAGAAAACACTTATGTCATAATCACTGCAGATGGGCTTGAATTAAAGTCCAAAATTACAGACACTGCAGGTGGTTAGTATTGATTTGTAAAGAAATGACAAATTGGGGTCAAAAGCCAATAACAAGCCTAGAAAATTGTTGTGTTGTCAGAGAAAGGATATTCATACTGGGAAATTGTTGTTGGAGTTAGATGCAGTGAGAGGAATGTGAGTGGAATTCTGAGGAAATAAAGGCCTAGTGGGTCAGTGAAGGACAAAAAGATTGATGGCAGAAAGAAAAACTAAAAAAAAAAACTACTTTAAAAGTGGACAGCATTTTCATCAAAAAAAAAGAAGTCTGATGGGTTTAAAACTTTTCCTCAGACTAAAGTAGAGGTGAGTATGGAGCGAAGATGTCAGTGTCTTGCACCAAAAAAGACTAAGGCAAAAAAAAAGGTTAAAAAGGGAATGTGATGGGTGATTTTGTAAGGAGGATGGGAACAGAGTTTAAGAAAACATGCATTCAGGAAATAGTAAAGCACAGTATGGAAAGCAAATGATTTGCATTAATTTATTTATATTTATTTATTTATTAGACTGTCTGTCTGTTTTTAAGGCTAAACAGTAAAGCTTATATTGATTGGTTGATTTCAACTGGCCGCATTCATTCAATGCCTAGGCCCTGGATATTCTATTTAGAAGTTATGGGATTACATGGGAAGTGCATGGATATTAACAATTTAAAGAAGTTAAAAAAATATATTGAGTTAGAGAAAGATCTATTAATCTAAGAAGGCTAAATCCTAGTAAATAAATTCCAGAACTGCCTATAATAGTACATCTGCCAGAGACACTGGCCATGTTAAATTCATTCTTCTTCTGTTATCATTTGAAAAAGAGCAATCAGAGCTACTAAGGAAATAAGAATTCCCTCAGGTTATGAGTAATAAAAAGGAATAATTCAATATGTCATTAGATTAAAGGATTATATTTGTTTCAAACAAATAAGACCTTGTAGACTGGAATTTGCTGTTTATCTTCCAGGGATGAGGTAAAAGGTCACACACACCACTGTAATTCCCACCCCATCCATCAAAAATGTCATTAAACACTCTGCATTTGCTGACCTTTTTAAATCTAATTATTTCATTTTATTTGTGACACTTAAAAGGTTTTGCTTTTAAGAAACACTTAGCCCCAGCTCTGGAAATGTGAAACAAAGAAAGTGCTTTGGACCAAACCACAAACATTACTCTAGTCAATCAGCAACAGGAAGCATTCATGATTGTGCTAAGGACAGGAAAAGAGGAGGTTCACTGTTCATTAATTACTTTTTTTTTTATTTAAGAAAAAGCCAGGCAGCTAAGCTAACCTAATACTGGTCATTTAAGTTGACTACAGAATTTTATGTACAATCCTATTTTTGGTACAAATATAAAATTATAAGTGATAAATGGTACAAATACAAAAGGTACACTAAGGAACCTACAAGTATTGATTTAAATAAATGTTCTATTTTTGTACACTGTCTTTTAATTTTGTCAACCACATAATTTAAACAAAATTTATAAACCATAAATAAATATAAATATAAACCTGAAATAATTGAAAATCGATTCTGAGTCGAACCATGACCCAATAACACTCAGACACTGAGCGATTTACAACCATAGTTTAAAGGCCAGAAATGTGATGAGGATGTTGCAATATTCCTGCTTGATAATTTTGTACCACTGACTTATTTTTAGGTTAGTATTGTTTGTAATAAATAATCCAGCTTATTTGATTAGCAACAGCAATTGTATCAGTTTGCTAACCTACAACATAGCTAATGCTAACCTAGCTAAAGCCATGACATGGTATTTGATTGTACAACATACATGAATGGTTTTATGGCCTAGAATTTTTACTGTTACTTTGTAGGAACAATGTAAACTAATAACTCTCGCTAGTTTTTACTCTGCTGTGCTTTGTGTGTATATCTGTGTGTGTGTGTATATATATAGCATACATAGCACCTTGCCAGCTTAATATAAAAAAAACATACATATATTTGCCGCCACTGCAGTTACTGTTACTGTTGTAGTTATGATACCACTAATGATACCAGTACATAGCCTGAGCTACACCTTAGTTTAAACTTAGTTTATTGTAAATTTCTACTGTACTACAAAGAAAAACAACCCTATGCCATATATATTTTAGTAGTGATAGAAATTGCTTTGTTTACTGATGCTATCTTAACCTTGGTCAACAGACATTCTGGATTCCATCATATTTCCTTTGCTCCACAAGCCTAGTGTTGTTACCCTGGCAATGTGTGTCCATGAATTTGGGGACAGAGCTTCATATACAGCACCTTTAATCCAATTCTTGTGTAAATGGCAGGAGAGAGGACAGGCAGGAAAGCTATTTGAGTAGCTGAGGAGAGTATTCAGTGTTTTTTGATTGTCTAAGGAGACGCTGGACTAACTGGAGCTTGATTATGCACTGTCTAGACAATAAAGCATTCCAATAGGCTAAACTACAGATAATGAAAGTGTAAAATAGGTTTTCTTCTGCACTATGTAATATTAGCTTTAATAATTATCTTTCCAAAATTAAAAACTAATGATATTATCTACATGAGTGTCAAACAAGAGACTGGAGTCAATAATCACTTTAATAAGGAGTGTTACTGCTGAAAGGCCATTAACTATTATCAAATAAACAGAAGGCTGCTTTCTAGCAGCCTGTGGCCCCAGTAGTAATAATTCCATCTTGTCAGAATTAAGTAAGAGTAGGTTACTCAGTTGTTTAATGTCCTTTATATATTACTCAAATTTTAAAGCTGATGTCTATAATCTGGTTTAGCTGAAACTTGGAACTGGATGTCATCCACATAGCAGTGAATGTTACAAATAAATGTACCCAGAGGTAGAATATTTACAGTAAAAAAAACAGTTTAAAGAACACCAAACTTTACTTTGGCATACATAAAAAGGACACCATTAACATTTACAAACTTAAAAGATTGAGTACATTAAAATAAGACTTGAACCAAATTGTAGCCATTCCCTTAATGTCATCCAAATGTTCTAGTCTGTCTAGAATTTCTCTGTGACATCAAAAGCTATCTAGTAATTTAAGTAAGCAGGTACAAACCTGATCTGAGGCCTGCAGTAGGTCATTTAATACTTTAACCAATGCTCTTTCAGTAATGGGGTGAGGTCTAAAGTCCTGCTGATAGATTTCATGCATGAGATTTACATTCAGATACACTGTATGGCCAGAAGTATGTGGACACCGGACCATCACACACATATGTGCTTGTTGAAACTTCCTTTTACTGCTCTTACTGCAATTCCCATCTTCTGGGAAGAGTTTCTGTTAGATTTTGGAGCATGGCTGTGGGATTGTTTTTTTTTGCTCATGCCGCCACAGGAGTATTAGTAAGGTCAGGCACTGATGTCAGGCGGGGAAGCCTGGGGTACAGTTAGCATTTCATTTCGTCCCAGATGTTCCGTGGGGTTGAGGTCAGGGCTCTGTGGAGAACAGTGGAGTTCTTTGAATCTAACCCAGGGGCATTGCCATTCTAGAACAGCATGGAACAACATTTGGCAACTTGATCCCAGTTAAAAGGAAAGCTATATCTACACAGCATAAAAAGACATTCTAAACAATTCTAGTCTGTTTAAGTTTGTGACAATAGTTTATGAAGGGTTCACATTTTGAGCTATACATTTTGTTAGACTCCAGTTTTATAGGGATGATAACAGAAAAGGTGTGGTGAAAGAATGTGGAATGAAGAATGGATGCTAGCAAGACTTTCCCATTTACTAGATATACTGTAAAAATGATAAGTCATTGGTATATTGCATCAGACCAGCCAAGGATAAAATATTAAATAAACTGTAAAAAGAGAAGCTGCAGTAACTACACCAGTGAAAAAAAAAAAAAAAAGTGTAACACAATGGTAAACACACAGAGTACAAATGCGAAGCAGTACACCTGGAGAACTGGATAATAAACACACACACACACACACACACACACACACACACACACACAAATGTTTACAACAGAAGGCAATATTTACACAAAAGAAACAATCTACAATTCAGAAATCAAATTGGCAGCAAATAACAAAACACATAGACAAATCAGACAAGCACAACGGCATTTGATTTTTGATTTTGGCCAAGAGTTTGACAGTTGACAGACGTCATGGTCCGGTAAATAATCAAGTTATAGCTCGATAACTGCTAGGAATTCTACTTAGGTCATTATTTTGTTATATTCATGCATTACTCATGAAAAATAACCTTAAACAGGGTTTGTGCTACGTGCATTAGGTTTACTTAATTCACTCTAAAGTATGCTTCAATCTGACATTGACATTTATGGATTTGGCTGTTATTCTGCCTTTAAATAAAGAGAGGATTCTAGCAAATCACTGTAGTGAAAGTATATACCTGATCAGTCTTTTTCTGCACCAATATAACACATGCCCAAAAGTCCATTGCACAAACATGATTTTAATGTTTCAAATGAAAACCAGTTAAAATTTCACTAATACTTAGCAGTAACAGTAACTACAGTATATTTTTGAGTGAGGCATAAATACATATCTTAAAGGCTATTTTCTATATCTGTTTGTAGTACTGCAAATGTGAAGTGCATAATGTTCATAATCCATGTTACATTAATACAATAAGCTTACATGTGGAGTCAGTAACCCAAGCTTAGTATTGAACCCAGGACCCTGGAGCTGTCACATACGCATTCTCTATTGATTATTGTTGATGCTGCATAATTACACATATAATCTCAGAGTACTGCTGGTGCATATGCAACTAGAAACAAAACATCAATAGAATATGACAGGACACTCTCTCTTAATCAACATTCTGATTGCAAGGGATCAGTGGGTTGACTTTGTACCCAGCTGTTGAATATAGAACAGTGGCATTTCCCTCAGCTTGGTATCTGATTATGATTCAGCAGCTGGTCAAAACTGTTTGAACAAGCTCCAAAAGCACCGTGTGGACCTGAGCTCTCTTTTATGATTTCAGTATACCTAGGGTTATCTACAGCATATGTGCAGCCATTTTCACAACAGTCGTTATAGTGTTGTAAAGTGTTTTGATGGCCATTTAGATTGGACTCAGGTCTGTAATGATGTTTTGTTTCCCTAAGTGTAGTTTGACAAATATGACCTACTGGTGTGAGAAAAACATACTTGGAAAATACTTTGTTTACCCTGTACTTAGGTACTAAGGACCTTGCTTTATTAAAATTTCCTTTTAGAAACAAGATGAACAAGTTTATAAAACGGGGGATTTTTGCATGGAAACTGGATGATGCACTTATTCCTATCCAATCTTGATACCAGAACAATAACTGCCAAAATAATTTTAAATGCTGCTTACCTTGCAAGTGTTAAAGGAGGTCCTTTAAACTCACTGATATTCTGGACAACACATCACACCCTGTCTATGACATGCTGGTCAGACAGTGGAGCACTTTCAGTAACAGACTCATTCAACTCTGCTGTAGCAGGAAACTGTACAGGAGATCATTCGTACCAACAGTGATTACACTGTAGAGAACCTCTTCACTGTGACAGAACGTACTGATATACTGAGACACTGTTATAATAGACACTATTCATAATTTTATACATAACACTACGCACTGCTTTGTCTATAAATATTGTACATCTATTAATTTATTACTCTATTACTTATTCCAGTTACTTAGTCCACTCGTATAATTTTTTATAGTAACTTTGTCTATGCATCTAGACATATTGTATGTCTATTGTTTATATAAATATACTTTCTATAGTAGTTATGGTTTTCTTGTCAATATGCCCAAAAACATATGCTAATGCTATGACTTGATCTTATGCAGTGATTTTACAGACTTTGCAGACAATTTGTCTAAAGAAACAAACAGTTTCTTTAAAAGGTTTGTTTTACTGTCCTTATTAAAAACTAAAATAAAATAGCTGCCAAACGTCAGAAACAGAAAACACTTTCAAACTGCATAGTGAAGAGGTCTTGGGCTTAATATTGCAGAGCATAAAGTGCATTTTGATCCTAAATGGTCTACTGGCATCATAAGATTTCCCTTTTCAAATACAGGTTCGTGTAAACATTTGAGCAGTTGCCAAGACATAATTAAGAATATATTTTTAGCATTACAATGGATTCATTAAGAGAATAAGTCGTTTGCAGTGCTGTGGAGAAATGTAGACATTTACTCAAAATAATTAGTCATTCGGCTGACATGCCACTTGGCTTTGGCAGTGGTCTACACAAACACTTCACTGGCATGGAGTGACCTATTAATAAAAACTAAGTGCACTTCATTCTGGCCTTGTGCTCTTGTCTGATGAAGTTTTTTTTTTTTTCTCAGTAAAATAATAGAAAAATAAGTGATTTTGTAACATATTTCTATATATTACACTGAAATCCCAGCTCATTAGAAAGTTGGGGTCAGAGCACAGGGTCTGCACCCCTGGATCAGAGAAGGTTAAAGGCCTTGCTCAAGGCTCCAACAGTAGCAGCTTGGAGGTGCTTGAACCACTGATTCCCTGAGTAATAACCCAAAGCCTTCACAGTTAGGCCACCACTGCCTTTAAAAACCAAGTTTTTTCCGATGAACGTTCACAAGGAAGTGGTTTTCTATAGAGTACAGGTGTAGGGAAGGTGATGGAAAATCAGTGTTTTATTTGTTAGTTTGTTTGTGAGTTTGTTTGTTAGATTCTTCGTTTTTTTAGTCATATACATCTATTTGGTCCTTAAGGTCATCTGTACTCATTACTGACAACAGGAAAAAACTGAAGGAAACAATTCAGAGTAAATGAATGCCGTATATTTCAGCATTCATTTACTCTGAATTGTTTCCTTCAGTTTTTTCCTGTTGTCAGTAATGAGTACAGATGTTTCCAAACAAATGTAATGCATGATGCAGGTTTAGCTGATAAAGTTACACTATCCTGTATGACATGTATTATGAAATATAGATTATGAAAAGATATAAAAGCAGGACCAACTGACCTAGATTTTGGAAGAAGATAGCAAGAGGAAAAGATCTAAGTGACTTTGAGGGTTTATTGTAAATGCATGGATTCAGGAGCTTCAGTTACATAGACTACACATCTGACTGTGTTTTAGCAGTAACAGTGACAGTAAAAGTGACCTCTATATTTAAAGTAATGGTAATGAGTAAAGTACTTGGCAGTTTACATATCCATTTAGAAATACTTTAATAATATTTTTTAAAATAAATGTAATACATTTCTGTATATCTCAGTCTTCATATTGTAAATCTGTTACTTATAAACTAAAAGCAAAATCCCTGCATAATCAGTAAATATTGTTCTGATAAGAACTATATTGACAATTCATCATTCCAAAAAAAAAAAAAAAAAAGCTACTGGTGATATGATCAGATAAGCAACCGCTGTATTCTCCCCAAGTGTGTTATTGCATATGTAATGTACACAAAGAGAATGGTACATTCTGGTGGTTCTGTTATGGTGTCATTTTGCTGCCATGGCATTGGTTCCCTCGTCCCTGCAATTCAGTACAAAGTTATTCTGACTGATCACCTTGTGGTCTCGTTTAGAATGACAATGTGTCTATCCACAGGGTGCAAAAGTGCACTGAAAACTTTGAGGAATGTAAAAATATTCGAAATAATGTGGCTTTCATGGTCACACAGTGATTTTGGACTGACGTGTTAGACAGTTATCTCTATAACCATCATCAAACCACAAGTTGGGAAATATCTTTTGGATGAATTGTCTCTCCAGTATAATTCCAGAGACGTGTAGAATCTATTTCAAGGTCTGTTGAAGTTGTTCTGGTGACTCATGGTGGCTACGCTTACTAAAACAATTTTGTTCCATTTAATTTATCAACCATCTGTACATCTAACCATAATTTTTATTCCCAGCTCTGTCTGTGCTTCTCTAAATCTTAAAGATATAATACAGTCAGGTCCATAAGTATTTGAAGAGTGACATAATAACTGTAATTTTGCCTCTATACACCACCACAATGGGCTTGAAATGAACTAATGTAGACTCTTAAATTTAAGTTTAGGAAGAATATTGCATTAAACAGTTAGGAAGTAATTGGACTGATTATAAATATACATAAGCCATCAACCATAACTAAATGCCATAAATGTAAATGTAAACCATTACATATGCCTTTGACCTATCGAGGCATGGGCTCCACAAGACTCCTGAAGATGTGCTGTAGTATCTGGCACCCAGACATTAGCAACACATCCTTCTGTGGATATTCTGTGGAATCAAACCAGATAGCCTTTACCCCAAGCACATTAGTCTTGTGTGCCTGCAACAGTGTCACTGGTTCACTGTTTGTTCATCCTTGGACAAGTGCTGTTTTGGAGGTGCTCTGACCCTTTCTTATAGCCATCACAGTTTGGATATTTTCAAAGTCACTTTCAACACATCAAACCCAACAACTGATTGTTCCCTTGCTGCCCAATTTATCCCAATTCATCCTCGACAGGTGCCAATGTAATCAGACAATCAGTGCTATTCACTGCACCTATTTTTAGTTTTAATGTTATGGCTGATTGGTGTAAGGATTACTTTTAATACTTAGAAGTAAATCCTTTGCAGTTAAGGACTGGTTAATTTCTGGAACCCATGGACATCACCGAATGCTGAGTGATACATTGCCAGTCCAAATACTTATGAACCTCTCTGTATAATTCTATGCCCAGGTTCTTAATTATGAACATCTGGAAGGACTGTGCATATTGACGCACACCACTTCATGAATTTTTCAAGACTGTGCTGGTCTGCATTTGTGAATAATTTTCTGATTTCTGTCAGTTCTTCTGAGCTCCTGTAACATGCCCCAGGCACAAACTTACCATTCAGTGGTTTCAATCAAATATGTTGAATTTTATTTATCAAAGCAAGCAGGCCTGTTTCACCAAGGAAAATAGCCTGCAGTTAGGATTCAGGCTGTAGCTAGCAATTCTGGGCCACTTGAACAACTAGTGATATATACCCACAGGGGTGATTTCATTATGTAAACAGGAAACAGCTGTAACAAACAAACTAGCTCAAAATTGTCCATAAGGTGGATTTACTATTCAAACCTCCTTAAGGCAGCAAGCTAACTACTGTTAGAAATGCTTATGGAGCTACATAAGCCCCAAGCACCAGAGGCCTGCAGAATGAGCATATACATACATCACCATCATCGCTTCGTAATGGTTGGCTGCACAGATGAGGCAGGCGTCCACCATACTCATGGCTCTCTATGGGAGTAGATAGACTGACTGGGCATCCCAACCTTTTGTCAGTGGACACACTCACATACACACTCACACCCACGGGCAATTTAGAGTGACCGATCAACCTAATGTGCATGTCTTTGGACTGTGGGAGGAAACCCACAAATGCACAGGGAGAACATTCACACAACTCCGCACAGAACGGCCGGGCCGGAATTGAACCCAGATCGTCTCACTGTGAGGCGACAGAATAAACATACTCCTCACTTCATTGAAAACGCTCTTTCTTCAAAAAAAGGAAATTGCGATCCCCCAGGCTTCTCACTACTCGATTCCTCTCTCCCTTTTTTTCTTTGACAGAAATTGAAATGTCATGTAGGCCACACGTTGTACTCAATCTCACGGACAGTAGACTAAACTGTTAAACAATTATTACATTTTGCACGAATTTGTAGTTTTGCTAAAATTTTGTTTAAGTCTTTTATGTGTTAGTATAATTCGCATATAATTCACCCATAGCAGGGAACTGCTGAACTGTTGTGGGGCCCCACAATATCTAATAATCATTTGTACACAGCTAAGATATTTTCTAGTAAATCTGGTCATTCACCCATTATATACATGTGAATATAATTACAGACTGCGTTTATAGCAGATTGAATAATGGGTTAAATATTATAATATTTAAAACAGAATAATATTTGCACAAAATGTATCTTTATAGTGTTGTGCGATGTGCAAACGTCCTGTATGTATACTGTGTGAATTATAGAGCTGCTTGTTTTACCATGGCTCTGATAGAGTCTGTGAATGAACCTGCTCATATCCAACTGCAGTGATTAATGTGGACATCTAGTGGAGATCCTGCGTAAGTTTCTATGCACATCTAACTATAAATATCGTGACGGGGCGCTCACTGTGTGTGTGTGTGTGTGTGTGTGTGTGTGTGTGTGAGAGAGAAAGAGAGAGAGAGAGAGAGAGAGAGAGAGAGATGGTGAGGGGGGAGGGGGGGGTTGGGGTGGGGAAGGAATCGGGGCTTCTCTTCACGGCCTTTCCTCTCACACTGTCGTCAGTTTGTAGGACCGGCTGCAAAATGCACAACCGCTGTAAGTAGTCAGATTTGTGCGCCTTTTCCACGTCAGATATAAAACTTTCAGTCTTGTGAATGTGAAGATAATAGATTAGATATGTTTTGTCTAAATGAAGACTTGCTCAGAAGTGTCACAGACGCACATTTGACTGCATTTCTCTTTGTTTATTTCTAGTTTACCTGTCTGGCGGAGACGTGTCGTTCACTCAGCATGCCTGAACAAACCGCGTGCTCCACCTAGGACAGAGCGGCACGCGCTGTGGACAAGTTGCCGTGCATCCAGACGTGGTTGCACCATGGAGGAAACACTTAAAGTGCAGCAGGAGGTCTGGGCTCTCAACGAGTCATGGAGAAATTACAGCTTAGGCAACGACACGGATGGTGCCAATCAAACCCTGAATCCTCTGAAGCGTAACGAGGAGGTGGCCAAAGTGGAGGTCACTGTGCTGGCCCTGGTCCTGTTCTTCGCCCTCGCTGGGAACTTGTGCGTCCTACTCGCCATCCACACGGCCAAACACGGCCAGTCGCGCATGTACTACTTCATGAAGCACCTAAGCATCGCCGACCTGGTGGTGGCAATCTTCCAGGTGCTGCCCCAGCTTATCTGGGACATCACCTTTCGCTTTTATGGGCCCGATTTGCTATGCAGGCTTGTAAAGTACCTCCAAATAGTCGGTATGTTTGCCTCCACCTACATGCTCGTGCTGATGTCCATAGATAGGTGCCTGGCCATCTGCCAGCCGCTGCGCTCCTTGCACAAACGGAAGGACCGCTGCTACGTGGTGTTGTCTTGGGTGCTCAGTTTACTCTTCAGCATCCCGCAGGTGTACATCTTCTCTCTACGGGAGGTCGGATCTGGAGTTTACGACTGCTGGGGAGATTTTGTGCAGCCGTGGGGCGCCAAAGCCTACATCACCTGGATCAGCCTCACAGTCTACATCATTCCGGTGGCTATCTTGAGCATTTGCTACGGTCTCATAAGCTATAAGATCTGGCAGAACTTTAAGCTGAAGACCAGGCGCGAGCAGCAGGTCGTCACTCTGAGTCCCACCGCCGCGCGAAACGGTGCGCTCCTGGCGCGAGTCAGCAGTGTCCGGCTCATCTCCAAGGCCAAGATCACCACCGTCAAAATGACTTTCGTCATCGTGCTGGCTTACATCGTGTGTTGGACCCCGTTTTTCTTCGTGCAGATGTGGTCGGCCTGGGATCCAGCTGCGCCACGGGAGGGTGAGTTCCTTCTCGGATCTTTTGAGTTAATCGCGCGCGCCACGGCGCACCGGGTCCTTTCTAAGTAAGTGTGTGTGTGTGTATGTGTGTGTGTGTGTGTGTGACTGAAAAGAATATATAAATATAATATCCAGAATAAACTGTTCCTCCTATTTCTCTTAGAAAAGTTTAGAGATGACTGTAAATGTAAATAAAATCCTCCTGCACGTCTCTGCATCAGTACTGTTCTCTCACCATGTGTTTCTGTTCAGATGTGAACAGTGTTAATAATATAATCACATCACTGCTCTAATATTACATAAACACACTCACTTTATCACAAGTACTTAATAAATAATAAAGTAAGCCTCTGAGAGAGAGAGAGAGAGAGAGAGAGAGAGAGAGAGAGTTGAATTCATTAGATATTCATTCAGTATTTGGCTTGTTACACGTCATACTAATATCTCAGCTGAAAGCAATGATAAAAATGCACAAGTGTGTGTGTGTGTGTGTGCATGTGTGCGCGTGTTAGTATACTATTAATATTATTAATATAGAGAAGGCAGTGATGGCTCAGTAGGTTAGGACTACAGGTTGCTGGTTAGAAAGTCAGAGGTTCGAGTCCCAGCATCTCTAATCGTCCACAGCTGGGTCCCTGAGTGAGGCGTATAACCCAACGGTCAGCTCAGTAACTGCTGTCATAGTGCCGATCCTAAGTCTGGGTAATGGGAGAGATGTGTAAAACCTGTGTGAGGTTAAAAAAGCAGATTTGTTCCTTTGAGCAGTCAAATGAGAAAGAAAAATACTCTCAATGTAGAGAATTCTCATAAGTCTTTTTAAAGCCCTTATTTTGTTTTAAACTGAATTTATTAGAGTGTTTTACAGTAATGACTCTAAATAATACACCTACCTGGGGAGCTATGAAGGTTCTGAAATGCCTTGGGCAAATGTAGTGTATTAATATTTAGCAGGAGTGCAGCCCTTTAAATCATGTCCATGTGCAGGATCTGAGATAATTCATGTTCTGAGCCCAGCAAGCCAAGGACGAAGTCTATGATGCTGCTGATAAGGACAATATTTCTCCAGTGATATCCAGCAAAAGACATCATTTCTAATATTACAGAGTAGTGCTGTGATAAATATAGCCAATGATTCTTAAAAGACATTCCTAGAAAGGTCAAACTGGTGACATATAAGCAGCAGTCTACATCAGACATGTTGTGTTCTGTTGTTCAGGTTTGTTTTTAATAATTTAAAGTACTTCTTGAGTTTCAGAAATACTGCCAATTATTTAGATTTGGTTTAAGATTTCACAATTTGTGTATATTTTAAAATTATGGAGAACCTGTATAATGTCTGCTTTGGTGCAGGCTGCAGAAAAAAAACAACTTAAATATTCTTTTAATAATTGTGCATAGAAAACAAAACCAGGACACACACTACTCAGTGATATACTATAAACACAATGTTACCAAAATATATCAGAATCAAGACATACTATGATTTTATTTGACTGTTTATGTCATTTGGTCTTTGCCGCATGTTCCTTGTGATCTTTAAATAATGGTGAAAGTTCTGCAGCAATCCGAGTATCATGTATGATGCATGCAGTACAGCGGTCTTTGATGGTGAAGAAGAAGAGATCTGTGCTGCAGGGTGCAGAGGAAGCTTCAGACAGTCGTTATTAAAACGAAAGATGGAGTGAGTGAATGAAGCCCTGAGAGTATAGCTGTTAAATCATGTACAGCTGTAGTATTTAACAAAAGCCTGGCGTTAACTAACTGCTTCCCATACCATACTCTCGGCAAGATTTTCAGCTATATTTCACATCCACTTGTTAGATCAGGCATTTAATGAAGTTGCAATAACAGTCACGGTCTCGGAGGGGTTCAATGCTCTGACTCACCAAACAGTTACGAAACAGATATGAACAAATAACATACAAAAGACCTGCATTTAAAATGTAATATTTCTCTTTTTGTAATTTTTCTTACAGAGACTCCAATGTTTTCTAAGCTACAGAGTGTACCTTGATGTGTTATTCACTGTAAGAGTAATATGAATATATATTTAGATTTTTAAGCACAGTAAAATCATCAGCCATAAGGTAACATCACAATGCAAGACTAGGGTATTAATGAGTCTGTATTCATGTTTTATGTGTGTAATATTATCTGTGTGTATATTATAAGTCTAAATCAGATGGATTAATATTAAGAATGATGCATAAAGTGTCAACTTTCTCAGACGATTCTGCATGTTTCTGGGTAAAGTTAGTGATGAATTAAATTGTGTCATGATGGCTGGATGAGAGAGGTTTGGGATTTGGATGTGAGATAGACGGAGCTGTGATATTAAATACAAGAAAGGAGATTTATCTCCTCTGTGAAGTCAAAGGCATAGATGGGATACATCATAAAAACAGATGAGGGAGAGCAATCACTTCTTACTTCTAATTTATATATAACATATAAATAATATATAATATAATATAATTTACAGAATTGCTTGTGATGACATTTCATTTTGTATAAAGTTACTAATTAAATTAGCCACACTAGATATGAATGAAGTGTCTGAGGAGCTGCTATGAGCTGCTTTTTCAGGATAAACCTGTTTAAATCTAAATGCTATTTAAATCTTGACTGGTTGTCAGACTTAACTGGTATGACTGCAGCACAATGCATGCCAGCTGAATTTCTCTGACTGAAAGAAAGTGTTTACTATATCTAGCTTGTAGATGAAAAGCTGCATAATATTAGACTTGTCATAACACTTTGGACCTTCAGTTTTATTGGTGCAAAAATACCATGTCTGTCCTATCAATTAAAAATATATATACTGATTTAAGGAAACACTTTGAGTGTCAAAGTCCACAAACCATACTTATTAAATTGCAATATGTGCAAAAAGTTGTTTGATACAAGAAAATAATTTTAAATAATATTGTAATTGAATCAGGGTGGTTATGTACTAATTATAGTTAAAAAGTAAAGAACAAAGTACAGTTTTCTTTTAAACCACATTCTCTTTTTTAATACACTAAAAAGCCCAATGCCAGGAACTAGTATCATGCAGGACCCCTTCTAGCCTGGCAAATTGCAGCAACTTGATTTGGCATCGATTCCACAAGTGGATGAAAGATGTCTGGAGGGATGTTGAACCATTCTGTCTGGACATCCATTCATAGCTCTGTGGTATTTGTAGGTGCAGGATCTCAGGTGCAAATGGATCTTTCCACTACATCCCATAAACGCATTGAGCTCATGTCAGGCGAATGTGCAGGCCACACTAGTCATCAGGACTCCAGAATTCTTCTCAAACCAATACTTGACAATGATGGCACAGTGCATTATCCCACTGGAAAATCCTATCATTTTGGGGGTATGTGCTGCAAATGGTCATCAAAGCAGTGACAAACCACCAGATCACCAGCCTACACACAGCATTGTCTACAACTGGGGTCCATGGCTTCATGCCACATGTTACCAGTCATACTAGTTAGATCGACCATGAGCCCAGGATAAAGTGCTGTGTCTGGTGTCATGGTGTTAACAGAGGCAACATGGTGGGTCTTCTGTTCCCATACCGCATGGAAGTTAGGAACGTTGCACTGACCTGTGGGATATGTGTGTGGGGCCTCCTGCATTGAATGTGTACGTGATTTCTGCCAGAGTTGCTTGTCTGTTTGCATAGACAGTTCTAGCCAGACGCCACTGGTCATGATGATTAAGCACCCATGGGAGGCTTTTGCTATGTAAATTTTGGGTGGTAATGCCTTCTGCAGTGCATTCCTGATTCACCTGTGAGAGTATGGATAAAGGAATTTTAAATGCCTCCACAAATTTGGAAATGGAATGTCCCATCCACCTGAAACCCTATAACCACTGCAACAACCATACTGAAACACCCCACAAGATCTGCTGTTTTGCAGATGCTCCAATCCAGTCATCTAGCTATTACAATTCGGTCTTTGTCAAAGTAATTCAGATCTTTATGCTTGCCTATTGTTCCTGCTTCCAACACATGAATCCATTACATGAATGCCCACAAACCTTAATAAACTAAAGCAATGTTGCAAGGAATAGTAGGCAACAGAATGATATGCGAGACTGATATCCAGTGGGATATCAAGTGAGATCAAGTGGTTCTACAATCTAATAATTCATGGGGATATACTTGGATATTAAATTTTGCATTCATTTTTGTTAGATAAATAATCTGTTGTGTGTTGTTAATCTGAGGCTGTATTTACCTTTAGGACCTGCTAAGAACCAGATGATTTTTTAATTTTGTCCTGATGCATAAACTTATATATAGGCTATATTAATACATAATGATTCGCTCAGTGACTGAGTGAGTGTTTCAGGGAGTGAGTGCTTCAATTAGTTACATAGATCCATGGCAGGTCTGTGAGAACTGACAGTAAGCAGATATGTTTATCCTCTCTTTAAGACCATTTGTCATACTGCAGGCACAAAAGAGAAGTTATTCTTCCTGCCGTTCAAGCTTTCAATTATCACGGCCAAAACAGGATGTAGCTCCAAGGCAGTCCAGTTTATTGAAACTTCACATGGCTTTTTGCTGCTGCTCTCTGTTGCTGAACTCTATTCCATAGCCCTGAGAGACAATCCTAAAACATTTGGGCTTGAAGACAAAGGGAAAATTCACATCAGTCTCATGGGACATTCTATTCTGTTGAATTGATCCTTTGATTCTCTTTGCCAAAACATTTAGAATTATGACTCTAATAAGTCCTTTACCATGTGTTTACCATAAACTGTCATCTCCTGTGCTCTGCCCTTCATGCCATGAAAGGTTATTATTTCAAAAATGGCAGCTTTCACCCAAGCACTTTTAATTCTTTGCCAAAGCACAGAGAACACTGTGGTGTGTGTTTCACTGTTTTCCTATACAGCAGTCATGTTTAATTAAGGAGCAATAATTATAACATAGTGATCGCTATAATACAGTTTCTGTAAGGAGGGATGTGCATATAATATAATGTAAACTAAATGGGTTTAGAGAAGAGACACATTACTGTGGGTATGAATCAGCTCTATTATGAGAGAGTAGGAGTTCATTAAAGAAAAAGCACATGCTTTCACACATGCTTTCCAATACATTTAAGCTCTTCTCTGTATTACATAAAATTTACTGTGACATTTACAGTTTTCCAGCAGAAGCTGTTCCAAGAGTAGGCTGAATCTGTGAACAATTAGCGCACTGTTTAAGTGTAGATTCACTGAAAAGTTATTTATATAGCAATTTTAATAATGTGCATTGTCTGAAAGTAGCTCTACAGGAAATAAAATAAAATAAAATAAACTATACATTTATATAAATTTCATCACTGATGAGCAAGCCATGTTGGCAGTAAAAAACTCCAATAACAAGAGGAAGAAACCTTAAGACTAACCAGACTCAACAGAGAACCCATCCTCATTTTGGTGGCACCTGATTATTAATAATCACTTTTATAACTGTGTGCTATATATAGTTAAAAAAATACAATTGTGAAACCAGGAAATTCTTTCACAGTTTTAATATGATGTATATTTATGCTTTTCCTAGTCATTGAAAATTGTTTATATCAGTCCAAAACCAAATGCTTGGGTTCCATATAGGCATGTCAGAATACCATCAGCAGCACCACATGATTTTCAGGTGATGAGAACTCCCTAAGAGAAGAAAGGGATCTGAGTGTATCAGCAGGTCCAGAGAGCAGAACAGATTAGGATCACTGGTATCTCCTGGTGTTTCAGGCTTAGCATGTGAGCATGAAAGAAAGAGGAGTAGAAAGTAACATAAGAAGAGTAGTAGATAAGAACACAGACCTTATTCCTGTAACTATTTTGAGATATTACAATATTTTTAGAAAGTCTAGTAACTAAAGTTTATACTAAACGTATATACTAAAGCAATTACATATTCAACTGTATTTTCTATGTTAATATTTGCCCTTTGATTTTTAAAAATTTGTACTAAAATTTTATATATTTGAATAAGTGATTTTTCACAACTTAAAACAGCATCAGACTAGAAAACAGAGTGATTTTCCTAATAGGACTGGCTCAGTTTTAATAAACCTGTCTGTTGATGGTGGTGCATGATGGGACAGTGAGTTATATTATAGCCTTGCAACCAGATGGTTCCCCTGTTTGATCCTGTGCTCCAGTTATTGTGTGTGAAGTTGTGCGTGCCTGTTTGCCTCCAGGTTCTGCTGTTTCATTTGACCTGCCAGTAAAGTGTTAGATTGGCTATGATAAATTACCGCTAGGTGTGACTGTACAAGTAGGTTTGTGTGAAGTACTATGATGACAGCCCCAACCTGGATATTAGAAGGCATTAGCAAGTCATCACTGATTGAAATCTGTTATGTTGTTATGTAATGAGAATAAAACCCAAAAAGGCATTTGGGATAATGCAAAAAACATGTATCAGAACATATAATTGTGGTCTGTCTTGGCTTGCATCCAGACTTTCTGGATAATTTAATACATTGGTTTGACTTGAATCAGTTATAAACACAAAAGGCATATTTTGTCAGAGAAAATGACGCTTCTGTCTCATGTATACGCAAACTATGAAAGAAAGATAAATGCATTAGGAACGGAAACTTAATAGTAGTAACGGCTACATGCTTTAGATTCTTCAGATGAGTTCCTGTTTTTAGCATGAATATCCACACCATGTATGGAATCATTTGCTCAAGGTATGGATATCTTCAACCCAGACACAAGGCACAAATAGAGCACATTGTTGATTGAAATAGACATTTTCTGCTTCTAGTTTCATAAACCAACAGCATAAAGTCAGTGGTCTGTGCAACTTTATAAAGATCCTGGCTAATGATGTTAAATAAAATGAAATTAAATCCTGGAATCGCATGGCTGCTGATTGTGCTTGCTGAGTTCAGTAATTTAGAGAAATGAACTGTGTTTATCTCTTCTCTCACAGCAATGCCCTTCATCATCTCCATGCTTTTGGCCAGTTTGAACAGCTGTTGTAACCCCTGGATCTACATGTGCTTTGCTGGACACCTGTTCCATGACCTGAAGCAGAACTTGCTGTGCTGTCCGGCACTCTACCTGAAATCCTCTCAGTGTCGCTATGATCTGGAGCACAACTCGAGCCGCAAGAGCAACTCTTCCACTTACATCATGAAGAGCACCAGCAGCCAGAGAAGCATTACCCAGACATCATCCACATAAACACAGACGCTTATCACACATGTGGACTGGGCATAGGCCCAGACAGAATGGAGCAGTGATGTGCACAGATGGTTGTAAACACATCAATAGGAGCCTAATGAAACTCACTATCAGGACACTGTTGGAAGTTTTGGGTCTATGGCTGTGATTACTTCCTGGATAGAAAATAAATAAATAAATAAACAAAGACCACCATTAGAATGATGAGACGGGGACTATAATGTCATAGCAGATGGCATGCTACCATAAATGCAGCCAAGAAATGTCTGGCTCCAGAGTAAAATTTGCATTTTGGCCTCCAGTAGGCCTTTTTAAAAACCCTCTGGCTTGTTTTTTTTCTGATTCTTGTCTAAATATGCTATTTAGTCAGTCATCCATCAACATTCCATTGATTCTCCAAAAAAACAAAAAAACAGCTTATTTTTCTTGTTATTTACAGTCATATCTTGTGAAAACTGCATGTATTTTGTGGACTTATTAACCTGATTTAAGTTAAATACAATAATGGGGACTAGACTCTGTGTTTCAGTATCATCTTGACAACGGTAAAGCAATTCACCTTTATTTTTTATTACTTTTTTCCCAACAGGCATAATTTTGTTTTATTTGCTTTTTTATGACCACAGAGGTCATTAAAAGCTCAGTATTCCTTTCCCTTATCTTGCTCATGACTTATTTATATTCTTTAGTTTCTTTTTTTTTCATATATTTTTTTTAAACAGCCACATGCATACCATATTCATTTACAGAAAACATTAATCATACACATTGAAAGTATGACACCAGTGATATATCTCTGTTTTATTGAAGTAACATTCTGAGCATTTCTCTAAAATTATATTTAATGGCAAAACACCAAGTGTGTTTGTATAACTAAACAGAAACCTGGCATCATCGCTACATGTAGTAAGAACTGAATGTCCTAATGTCTATTTTGTTTTCCAGCAGATAACTGATTGTTCAGTGATTATATTCTTTCACTGTGTTTAATTCTGTTCTCTACACACATTTTTCACTCAAAAGGCTACTGAATTATACTTCTGAAAAGCAGTCATATTTACCATTAATATGTCAGAATATGGAGTAATTTATTGAAAATAAAGTGTATGTGCTATCAGATGTGACTGTGACTGAATGTCTTAAGTTAAATCTTTTTAAGTAAATGAAAGTTTCATCCATGAAGGATGTTCACTTTTTGTTTTGCTGACATTATGTAAAGCTTTTAGCATGGCACTGTCACCACTAAACTCAACACCAGTCTACTTTTAAACTTATTGTAATTTGAGTTCTGGTGTGGTCAATAGATAGTGAATGGTGGCTGATAAGATTGGTCTTGTAGATTTTAAGAGCATTCAGTGTGTGTAAATTTGGTTTGTGTGAACAATAATGCAGTGGATACAGTTCACTTATCTGAAAATCAGAGAAAGTAGAGAAAAGTCTGAACCCACTCACGTCTCTTTAGGCATGTATCATCTCCACAGAGAGTTGTTTTTTATCTGCACTTCTCACTTTTAAAGTGTGAAGATACAAACAATAAATTTTATTGGAAAGAATTTAAAACGTAATAGATCATTTCTGGCACAATAAATAATGGCTTTTGTACTTAATTCAATAATGTCTTGATCTTGGGTATCTCTCAGCATCCAAGGAGTATAATTGTTCTATGATTTATTTGAATTATAAATATATTAACTTTATGACATTCAGAAAATAATAATAATAATTAGCACAGTTTGACTTTCTAAGTTATTTTTATTTGTGTACAGTCCAGATCAAACTAGTGATAAATCAAGAGAACTAGAGTTGTCTAATTTATAACAGCAAGAACAGAAGGATTGTTTTATTCCACAATTTTATAAACTTTCATTACTTTTCCAACGTTACAGAACTACAATAAAGTAATAAACTTGTACCCAATAATAATGTTTCATTAGTATACCAAGAAAGCCTTATCACATAAACGTATAAGACTTGTCGTCCACTCTCAACTCTGATATATTCTCAACATAAATATTTCTCTGAACAGGTGAGTAGAAGCTGAACTGCCTAAATACCTTTGACTAACACCTCAAAAATGTTTAAGCAGCAACATTCAGTCACCATTATGTACATCTACCTAGTTTTCACTCATATAAAGGCAATGGGTATGAGGCCTAAGCCCATCAAGGTCTGACCTCTTTTATAAAAATGAAACAAAACCATAAGAACACCCAATTTCTCCGGCAGCAATTGTGAACACTGTTTTTGTGCCTCTACACCTCCTTGCGAAGTGCCACTCGTACGCTGCTGAATACTTTCCCCAGTGCCTCAAAGAAGGGGTCACAGAATGTGTGGATGCAGAGTGAGTAGATTTGACTCAGACACTGGGTTTCAATCAGGTAGCTCTTGATGCAGGGCATGACGGCCCAGATGTGGCAAAAAGAGATGCAGGCGAAGCAGAATCCCCACAGCAGTGCAACTGGAATACCAAAGACAGCAGACAGTATGCGGTAGCACCAGTACTTGGAGATGGTGAAAGTGGTGTAGCTGGCTTTCCACACTCCATCCATACTGTGTGTGCCATCAGGCTCGGCAATCACGTCCTCAAAGTCTACCTACACACGGACATAAACATCTGTTAAACCATGTATGTATTTAAACCAAGATGTATTTATTTCCAATATACAGTCACCAGCCACTTCAATACCATGTACATTTATTTGCAATTATCTAATCAGTCAATCACATGGCAAGAGAACAATGCATAAAATGATTACATACATAGATACAGGGTTAGTTAATGCTCACATCAAACATCAGACTGGGGAAAATGAGAACTCAGGGATACGGACAGGTAAAGACAGATAAATTACCAGATGACCTTTTTCAACCTTCATCACTGTTTTCTGTTAGATTGTGCCCAGTGTAGCTTCGAGTTCCAGTTCATTGTTAATAGGAGTCAGAGTCAGTGTGGTTCTCTGCCGTTGTAGCCTGTCCATGTCAAGGCTTAATGTGCTGTGCATGCTAAGGTTTTTTTGCTCAGCACAGCTGTAAAGAGTGTTTATTGTAGCTCAAATTAGTCTGATGATTCTCCCCTTGAACCCCCTCATCAATAAACTGCTTTCACCTGCAGTACTGTAGCTCAGGAGGGACCTTTGTTTTTGCAATTTTTTTGTAAACACTAGAGACAGTTGTGCATCATAATCCGAGATTATAAGTGGCAGATTCTGAAATATTTAAGATCACATTTTGGTCCATTCTGATGTTTGCTGTGAACATTAACTAAAGCTCTTGCTCTGTACCTTCATAGTTTTATGCACTGCCTTATTGCCCCATGATTGCCTGATTAGACAGCTGCGTTAATGTGTACAATGGCCAGTAAATGTATCATCATGTCATATCATGTTAAAGTTATTTAAATAGTATTTATGAAAATAACCACATTTAGATTCAATCTATTTGTATACCTGTATATCTGTTGTACAAATATGCAAATAGCGGATAAATATAATGTGAGCAATATAACAGTTTTGAACTTTTTTTTTCTAATTATTATTAATCTCAGATAAAAATTCTTGACATCTGTATTATAATAATAATAATATGTACAAAGGGTTTTGAGACAAATACAAAAAAAAAAATGCAATATAATGTAGTAAATGTAGACCCAAATAGAACAGGAGGGTTAGCATTATTAGAGAAGCTCAGGTCAGAAGCAACCTTTCGGTACAAAAGGTCAGACTGTAATTGTCAACTAATTCGTTCACAGCCTCCCTTGCTAACACTGTGACGCTTAGACCATATTTAATTTGTCGTATCTTATTGTCAAGCATTAACTTGACAGCATCAGCCAAAGCAGCTATTTGTTAACAGAAAACAGCTCTGAGGATAGGGACATGGCACTGATTGAGTTATTGTTGGTGACAGTATTTTTATCTATATCTGATCAAATAATAACGCTTTGTCTAAGAAAGAACTATAGCATATTCACTATTTTAAACTCCCCTAACTGGTCATTTGTTTTGAGCACAGAAACGTATTAAGCTAGACTAAAAGCAACTATATTTATTAGAGGATATGCACACTTTGGGTAAATCCAGTCAAATGCTTTGATGTAATAATGTTATGGCACTATAATTATATAAAGGCTGCAAATACACTCTACACACAACACCTGTATGTCTTCATTAGTATAATCATACTTGATCTAAAACAGACACAATTTTGCTGTGTTTGATATGTAGCATTGCCTAAAACACTAATACTAAAACCCTAATATTGCATACTTACGTACAAACCGGATTCCAAAAAAGTTGGGACACTAAACAAATTGTGAATAAAAACTGAATGCAATGATGTGGAGATGG
>JAOVVF010000017.1:14002234-14012839 GCA_028565595.1 Duopalatinus emarginatus | reverse complement strand
AGATAGATAGATAGATATAATTTATATAATGTATAAAATTATTGTATAACTGTATATGTATAACTATTTTAATGTGTTAAATCTGCTTACCCTGTAGTCACTGGCTGTGACATAGAAGATGGGCTGGAAAGCCAGCCAGATGATGCAGGTAGTATACATAGTGAAACCAATAAACTTTGCCTCATTGAAGTTTTCTGGGCACTTTCTGGTCTTGAAGGCGTAGAAGGTGCAGAGGATAATGAGGATACAGTTATAGGTCAGTGAAATCAGCATGCTGGAGTCCTTGCTGTTGCATTTCAACCTGACTATGTCTCTTCTCTCAGGACTGACCTCTTTCCTTACACCCGGGGTCTCTACCAAAAGCCAGACCACCACCACTAACAGCTGACAGGAAATAAGGGCAGCACAAATAGCTACCTGTGAAGCTGGACTGATAAACCTTGGCCGTTGTGCACCATCTTTGACACCACTAAAGATACGGGCAATGCGGTTGGTCTTCGTCAGAAGTGCTGAGTAGCAAACTGCAAAGGACGTACCAAGCCAAAGACGGCGTAATGTACACACTGCGACTGAAGGTTTGGCAATATAGATGAAAGTTATGCAGTAACACAGGAGCACACCCAAGAGTAAAATATAGGACAGTTCTCGTCCGCTAGCTTTAACTACAGGCGTCTCATTGTTTTTCACAAAGAGACCAATCACAAATAGTGTGCACATTATCCCCAAACAGGCGATAGTGACTGGTCCAATAGCCCAGGCATCCTCCCAGTGAATGTACTCCTCAGGCAAGTCATAACAGCCGGTCAGGTTGGCCAGTGGCCACTGACCAAAGCTGCATTCTGCACAAGTGAATTCATCCAGGAGATACTGGTAGGGCTGACAGGGAATGCAGATCCAACAGCAGACATCACCGGGCTGCATGCTCTTAATTTCATTCATCTTGCAGGGGTCACTACACTGAGAAGTAGGTACCACTTGGTTATCCCAAGGAATCAGGTTTGTATCGAGGTTCAAATTCTGGGCCCAAAAGCCCACTTTACGGTAAACATATGTGCCGTTTTCTATGTGGTAGTGGAAGATGTTGTACCGGCCCAGACTGTCTCCGTAAGCATCAAAGCGAACAATGTTCTCTGTCTCAGCTGGACGAAATGGAGCTGTAGAGACAAAACGCAAAAGGTAAGCCAATATGGCAAATGTCAAAAAAATATAGAAAGAGAGTCTTAAGAGAGAGCTTCAAATCTATTACATGTACGCCTTTGGAAACCTTATATAATATCTTTTTACTGCATCTACAATCACAAAAGTCTCACATTAGGGGGTTGTAGATGTGCTGGACACAGGTGCACACTGTGCATTTACATAATTGAGGCCAGGAGGTGGATTCATAAGACTGTCATGTTTCTTTTCAGGTAATTTTCCAGTTCTTGAAAGAACACCAAAAATGTTGCACTTTAGATGAGAAAGCATCCCCAAACATCCTTAGACAAATATTGATTTCCTATGTGTTTAAGTGTGATAGCTTTTTGATAATAAGACACAATCACAATGATTGCCATAGCAAAGAAGTGAGCCTGAGTCATGCTTTCAATTCATTTCACTACAGGATTTTGTCTTAAAAGGAATGGCTTTACAAGTCCACTGATCTTTCAGATAAGGTTACTTTAAAAGAGTGACCAGCAGGACAGAACCTTTCTGTTTTATAGACGGAGCCTCTTACTGGGTCAGTCCAGTAAGATAAAAACTAACTGCATAACTCAACCTCTTCGTTGCTGAGTTAGGTATAATAAGCTGCAATAATAATAAAAAAAAAATATGAATATTATATAACATATAGCCAGGGCACATTTTTACCTAATTTTACTCGATTATGTCATTGCCAATTCCATGTATTTCCAATTACACTGCATCATATTTAAGCATTGCTTATGCAACGTCAATGGTTTTAAAAAAGAAATAATAATATAAAGGTACTAAAGTGCAGAATGTCTTTCATTTGAAGATATTTAAATCAGGGTTGGTGAATCATAAGGGGCAGCTTGGTACTCCTGTAAGTAGTGTTGCCAACTCATGCCTCTAGGGTCCAGTAAGTGGGTGGGTGGCCTCAATGTTCTCTGGTTGCCTCCCACTTCCAAAAAACATGCAGATAGGTGAACTGGTTACTCTATATTGCCTGTAGGTATAAATGTGTGTGTGTGTGTGTGTGTGTGTGTGTGTGTGTTCCATTCAAAGTGTTTTCCAATGTCATGCCCAGGGCTCTGTGCAGTTCACCACAAAATTTGTGTGCTTAGTTTTGTGCCAACACTGGTTTATGGGGAATAACCAAATGTGTGTAAATGGTACATTTGGCTGTATAGTGTATAGAACAATAATATGAATATCTATAAGCATCAAAATATCCTTCTTACAGTTTGCAATAAGTGACTGTTTAAAGCATGCAGCCCTTTCCTAGCATATTTGCTACTTATTTGCTTACTTTAGGAGCCTATGCATCTCCGGCAGGTTTTTGGTCAGCTGACTGGCACAAATATTCAGCAACATTCTGCTTTTTTGCTTTTGACAAAATAATGTATTCTTATCATGTGTTTTGAGGCAACTGGCCGGATCCGAGTTGTTAAAATCGTCTGCACACTTACAAAACCCTTCTGTTGTTATTAGCAGCCACAATGTTTCATAGGTAAGGTGGTATAGTTTGCATCATGAACACTTTTTTTCTTCACACTTTTTTCTTCAGTACAGGTTTTCTCATCTAAAAGCTGATATGTCTGTTAATGAAGTTCACTAGTGGTTAAGTTGTATTTTTTCCTGTTATATTCTGTGTTTGGTAGGTTCTTAATGCCAAGCTCATCAGTGCTCATGTTCTTTCTGAACAATGTACCAAATTACTGACTTCGTCTCCATGCCATGGTTAACTTTATTATCCCTGATTATCCAAATGAGTATGAGCTTGAAACATTTCAGCTGAACTTCACTTAGGTGCTAAACCCTATTTTTTGTGTTGTTTGTTTTTGTGATACAGTTTTAACGTCTGCTGAAAGGTTTTCTTATTAACATAAAAGTGAGCTGAAGCTCTGCTGAAAATTCTACCTGCCTCCTTTCTCAACACACACACACACACACACACACACACACACACACACACACACACACACACACACACACTGACATTCTGGCCTTCAGAATTTCACTTTAAATACTGTACAACTGAATACAAACCTATAAAAATTGCACTTTATATTTACAATACAAAGTAGTTATGATAATACCTGAAATTACAACCTGACATGCCCTGGAAAAAAATAAATTACAAATAGTTACCATCATAGTACTTACCTTCAAACTTTGTCTTCAAGATATAATCTTTATATAATTTCTTTCCATTTACTGGCTTCATGGCACTGCAGATTTTAGTAGTGTTTAGACATGTTGCTTGTCTCATGCTGTGCAGTGCATTTGCCATTGCATACACAGCATTTACTACAAACATGATCTTAGATTCTTGCTCAAACTTGCCATCTCGGAGTGAATGCTTCCCACAGTTAATGTCATGCAGACTGCATTGGAACTGATGTTCCCAGAACTCCCGAAACCAGGGATTGCGAGTGTTGTTGTGGGGATTTAAATTTGTGAAGTATTCAGCAAATTTGTTGATTGGATATGAAGCAAGTTCAATGGTGAAGGCTCCCTCTGCCACTGACTCACTTCCTTTCACAACACTCTCCTGTGCCCCCCAGCCATCACTGGCCACCCAGATAAAGGACACATTCATGCGGTTTGCTGCAACTAGAAGTTCTCTGGCATCCTCGCTTCTTGTAAATAGGATCACAACCTTAGCATTGGACTTCTGTAACAGAGACCTGATCACTCCTTCATAACTGTAGCGGTCCATTGAGCGGCTAACCTTTGCAGATGTGGCGATGCAGATTTGCAAGGCCCTGGCCTCCTGCTGAAAAGCATCAATGCCAGTTTCTCCATAGTCACCTTCTGAAGCTACAGTGGAAACATATGTCCAGTTGAAATAGCGTAGGATCTCAGCAATGGCCTTGGCTTGATAGAAGTCTGGGGGGACCGTACGAGCAAAGTAGTCATAACGGGACTTATCACTGAGCTTAGCACTTGTTGAGGCATAGCTAATCTGAGGGATCTGGAAAAGGCGCAGAAGGTTGGCCACCTGTAAGAAAACAGAATATTATCCATTAAAAATGTGCAAAAGAGAGTCTTTAAGCACTGTTATGCTGATAATTAAATTAGAATTTACATATATTAATCACTTCACTCCAATACCCGTCACAATTGCTTGTGACCCTGAGCTATAATAGAGACTGCAGTCTCAGTAATCATGTAATAAAGATCAGTGTTTCATCTTTGTTGGCCTGGTTACATTTATTCTGTATAAATAAATTATTAGCCAATGAATACATACATAGACAAAAAATGGGTGTGGTGAGCTATTGGATAATTTTCAGCCTAATTTTTTAATAAGTTGAATAAATATTTGCTTGTTTATTCTGGAGAAAATAATGCAACAGTTGTTTGAACTGCATGAATAATAGACATTTGCAGTAAAAAATAACCCAAAAACAAAATGCTACAACAACAATAGAAACACATGAACATTTGCTGCTGTCCTGTATGAGCATGCCTGTGGGTCTCTTTAACTCAGCGGATAAAATACAGAGATACAGGATTTGGATAGTAAAAACAAGTTCTTAAAACAGGAACTATTTAATTGGAAACATTACACTGAGAATTTTATACTACAACACAACACCCTTTCATACATAATCGTCATCACCGCTTTGTGATGGTTGTCAGCAAACACACACTCATACCTAGAGGCAATTTAGAGTGACCAATTTACCTAATGCGCATGTCTTTGGACTGTGGGAGGAAACAACACAAGCACAGGGAGAAGATGTAAACTCCACACAGAATGCCCTAGGCCAGGAATCGAACACGGATTATCTTGTTGTGAGGTGACAGCGCTAACCACTACACCATCATGCCGACCATCTTTTCCACCCCCTCACCTAAATTTCAATTTAACCCTGCATAGTCTAACTGTGCAGTTGAAAGAGTTTCACATACACATGGAGTAGTATCTGTTAAAGTTTCTTTTTATTTTTAGGCAATGTTGTTCTGAGGTGACCTGGAAGTGCTTTGTGGGCTTAAAAGTCAGGAGAGCAATATCACTTTGTGGATATATCTGTCCTGCAAAAAAAAACTACTACTGACCTATAAAGCACTAACTGGACTTGCAACACAGTACCTGAGCAAACCTTTCATGAAAGTCTTTTATTATCCACCAATATGAATCAAAAGGTGCAGGCTCTTCATTAGTACCTAGACTAAAGAAAGCCACAGCAGTGGATAGAGCTTTTTCCTACAAAGCCCCACCATTATGAATTAGTCTCTCTCTCTCTCTCTCTCTCTCTCTCTCTCTCTCTCCCTCTCTCTCTTTCTCTCTCTCTGTCTTGAGCAGCATATGCTACTCCTGCTGCCTGATGAGATGCTGGTAATCCTGACTCAATCTGCCTTCCAGTTCTAACTGATTTATCCAGATGCTCTGCCACTGCTTGGAGCTTCCTTCACCTGAGGATGACTTGCTGCTGTTCAGGGCAGCCCCACATGCATAGCTTAAAATACGATTGCCCTAGATGGTACCACACTCATACTGTCAAAGATGGCTGTGGATGGTCTCACTAGGATATGCTAAAGATTCTGAAAACATTTTATTCCCACATCTCATTCACTATTTAGTGGATAACATTACTTTATAACTATAGATCTAAAGTTCAAAGCACAAAATCAAAAATGAAAGAAGATCTAAACACGCCCTAAAAGTATACAGTTATGTAATATTAAAGACTCATAATCACACTTTCCTCTCAAAGTTTGTCCTAATGTCATCTCAGTGAGTTTTATCTTGTCACCATCAACTCGTATTACCTAGATTTCTATAAACATGCTTTGTTTGAAACTTAATCAGATTCAATTTGATTTAAGGCTTTATGGAATTCACTGTGAACTGTGAACACCTGGGTGTGCAATTTAGCATGGCCAGTTTAGCTACTAGCATGTCTTTCAGTAGAGATAGGAAGACCTGAGAGCACTGGTGAAAACCTGCACAGGTACCAGGAGAACCCACACCATTCCCACTGAGAGTAACCCAAGTTCAGTATTAAACCAGGGGCCCTGGAGCTGTGCAATCATGACCTACACTGCACAAGTATTAATAATTAATATTTAGGCTTCACATTAGTCGGGTTTCAGCAGTTCATGCCCTTAAAGTATCATGTTAATCAAAGAGTTTTGTTATTTAACATATTTAAAGAAACTCTTGTTACAGGTTAAACTTTCAATAAAGTCATGTCAAAGGTTTTTAAAGACTTTGGGGTTATTATGTTTCTTAGCATAGAGGGTTCAAGCATGCATGCATTTATTAAGCATGTTGCAATAGAAACGGTAGACAAAGGTAGAATGAGGGGTTAACATTGGAAAAAATCTGCAGCTTTCTTCTGACATTGGCTTTATTTTGATACAGCATTATTTTAAAAGTCTTGCTTATTTAAGCAGTTCTTACATGATGTATTTAAATAAGCTATGTTTCAAGACTAGCACAGAGCAGACTGTCTGGTCTGCTTTGTGTTGTTTCTAAAATCATAAGCACATTTACATAATGCTAGATACAAGACTGCTTATACAAGTGTTTTTAATATTATATACTTCATCTAATTATTTTTCTTAACATATATTTTATAAAAACAAGTCAAAACCAGGAATTTCTGTATATGAACACTGATAAATAGTTTGTTTGTAATAGTAAGATTATGGTTTTTGAAATAAAATTCCATACACATGACAACTGATTATGCTTATAACTCCCTAGTTTAATCCTGAGCTCAGTCAACTGTCCATGTTGAGTATTGCATGTATATATGTAATCTGGTGTCTTAATCATCCAGTCTCTTCAAGAATGTCCTAAGCACCACATTCTTGCCCTAAGCAGCAAAATGAAAAGCTTCTCTAACATAATGTACACTGTCCAAATATGTATGAATACGACTTAATTTGCACCCACCAGCACTCTCCTATCATCTGCCAGCTACCAACTGTGATAGGTGAAGGCTAACACATGCTTTCCCCAAGGCATGTGAAGCCAGTCAACAGGATCTTTTTTTGAACTGCTGCTCATATTGCATCACAAGGCAGTGTAAGACACATTTAAGAAAGAAACACACTTTTCCACATACACAAACTTACTGTCACCCATGATTTGCTATTGTCACTAGTAAATGTAGACAGGGGATGGACAGTAATGCCATCTGTCCCACCCATAAAGTACAGGCAATGTTGCTCCCTTGGATCTGCTACGGTTTCAAACGTGTAATCTCACGACAATAGAAAAAACGTATTTCTGCCATACTAAACACAACTGTGTTGATAAAAAATATTTAAAAAAAATAAACTTAGCAAAAGTATACTAAGGTTTCATTTAAAAATGACTTCTTTACAGCTTGTAGAATCACACCACACTGCAACAGGATAATATTCTTCAGAAAATATTAATCATATAGGAACATTTCAAAACAAGTGATTAATCTTGCTGCTGCTTCCCTCACTTTAAATATGAAGCTCATGTTCTTTCTTTTGTACACTCTGAAACTCACTGTGAGAAGGTAATTAGCACAACAGTGTTATGTGGCATATTCTGGATTAATTCAGAACAGAGGACAGAAATGATTCTATTATTAGAATAAAAGAAAAAGACATGTATCTTAGTTTGCACACAAATGAAGCAGCACACGTTTGTATTAGGAACAATAAAACCATTTTTTCTTTAAAGAACTGGTACACAGCACCTAGATAAACTGCATGTTTTTTAGAGTTTGCTGCGCTTTCTGTCTCATACAACCCCTCAACTGCACTAGTAAGAGACGTACAATACTGACAGAAGTCTTATAAACACTGGAGTCATTCCAAGCATTTGTACAATTGTCATAAATGAAATTACAACAACAGGTTATATGTAGATACATAATGACAAATCTTGGCATGCAGATTTGATCGAATGTGATTAATGACAGCTGTATGATTACATGGATGTTGGGGGTGAAACACCTGCTCTTCTCATTTCATTTTCACACCTCCACATAAAATATAAATTTTACTACTGTAATTAAATCACATTTGTTAACAAACATATCTACTTAAACAACTAAAAAATAAGTCTGTTCAGCTATCCATTTCTCTATTTTATCAACAGCCCATTTATCATTCAACAACCTATTCATGCATCCTATTCACAACCATCCAATCATACATGCATTTTTAAATTCATAAATTCATTCATGTTTTATTTATTCAGAATGGCTCCTAGTTTCTCATTCACACTTTCCACACCTCCTGCTGTTTAGTCATGTCCCAGCATGTAAACGTACACAGAATAATTGAAAGAAATTTCATCATATCAATCTATTTACAAAGTTACTGAGTAAAACGTAGGATTCTGTAGACACTAAAGAAAGACAAGAATGGTAAGAAATGTGAATAGACCGGTGAAACCAAGAGAAACCGGCATGACACGCGACATTATACATGGCAAGACGGAAGTGAGTGCGGGAACTCACACACAGGGTTAATAAGCCGAGTCCGAGATAAGGAAACCAGGAAACAGGATCAGTAATACACACAGTAGAAACACAAAATCAGCCGGTGTGTGCATGTGAGCTGAGAGGGGGCGGAGTCTCACATGTCCTCCTAGCATAGTCATGACAAAAAGTATAAAACTGAGGTGGCAATAAAGGACAGACAGAAGAGAAAAAGAGCCATAAGAAAAAAAGACAGAGATTTATAAAGAAAAAAGGAAGCAAGTGTAAAACATGAAACAATGAAAAAAAAACAGAGTGGAGGAATCTTACAGGAGAAAAAAAAGAGAGGAAAGTAGTTTCAGCCTGACTGTGGTGTAGTGACTGCGGTTTTTCTCAACATTTTCTCAACATGAAAAGCCCATCTTCTTGTCCCCGTGGAGCAGTCACTGACTTCCCTTCTGCAATAGTTCAGTATTGCTACTACAGGATTTGACATAGTGAAATGGTTGTACATTTCCTTGCATACACGTTAATTCTGAACAGACCAGAATGCCAAAAAAAACCACAAAAAAAACACACACACCTTGAAGAATATATAATATCAGTCCACCAGCTTGTTTGGTTGATTGGTTTTCCAAACGTGCCTATATTTCTTATAACTACACTAGGACGTTTCACTGTATACTAGTATATCACTTCACTCATCTGTGTTCACCATGTAAAATTCCACTTTCTAGTTTGAAACCATTACTACAGCGGCGTAAACAACATCATTAGGAGAAAGGTAAATTATACATTGCAGAACACCAGAATTTCACCAGAATGTCTAAATCAATGTGAGTTAGCTAGCTGTATATGAAAAATATCATGCGTGCTCCTGCATCTTGCTATCATGCGGTTGTACTGAATATTGACATGGCTGTGATTTGGCCATAGCTAATCACAGCTGTGCTGATATTCAGTGTAGCAACATGATTGTGACTGTGATATTGTTTAATTAAACTTTAACAGGTGGATGGCAATAATAGTCATGCTGATGACACATTGAGTATTAATAATAAAATATATCATGGCAAAATACAATATGAGGACATCTTGGTGGAAACCTCAGTACTGACTTCTCTGAATGTACCATTCCAAAACCAGTGGTGTTAATATTAAATTGTTCCCTCTTTTCTGCTTTAACAGCCTTCACTCTTCTGGGAAGGTTTTCCAATAGATTTTAGAGCAAGGGAATTTCACCATTAAGCCACAAGAGCATTAGTGATGTCAGGCACTGCTGTCAAGTGAGAAGCCCTGGTGTGCAGCAGTTCTTTTAATAATCCAACACAGAGGTGTTTAGTGGTGTTGAGGGCAGGGCTTTGTGCCAGAGACTGGAGTTCTTCTACATCATGCTTTGTGAGCAGGTTTAAGTCATTTAATTCCAGTGAAACAAAATGTTGAAGACTACAACATGCAAATACATTCTAGACAACCGAGTGCTTCCAAATTTCGTGGCATCTGTTTATGACTGTGAACCACATATGACTGTGTCCACATAATTTGGGCTATAGTTTATTTAGTACCAGATTTATTGTGTTAAAAGCGCTGTTTTGCTGAGCACCACAGATTATTACAGATGATTAGGCGATATGAAAGCCCGAATTATACTAATATACTGAAGTCCTCTTTTACTGCAAGTTTCAGATGATGCAGGTTTTCATTCTCTGGGGTTGGAAAAGTGTATCTGCCTGACTACAGCTTAACCTCCACTACTTACCTCCTCTTTTCCTCAACACTTAATAGCTGTCACTAACACATTTTAGTTTTACTCACAGTTGAACAAACAAATCTGTCTAGTCTTTAAATAATAGCTAACAAATCACCCATAGTCAGCTCAACACAGTTAAATGATTTGCTGATTGCTTAAATGATGATTAATTACTCCATTGTTTGTGTCATTTGTGTCAAGTGTTTTCTCCATGAACACACATTTTTGGGGAGGTTAGTTTCCCCCTAATGTGTGTCTCTTTTTATT
>JAOVVF010000017.1:13981103-13995283 GCA_028565595.1 Duopalatinus emarginatus | reverse complement strand
TACCAGACAGACAAACATACAAACAAACAGTCCGATACATGAATAAGTAGCGCATGCTACCGTGACGGCAGCTATGCACCCCGTCACAGTAAGTGCTCATAAAGTTACAGTTTTCTCACATTTTTGGATTATCATGAGGTATAATTTGCAGTTACAAATCCTTCTGTAAGTTCATTAGCTCATCATAAGACTAGATTCTAAATGAATCAGTTCATTGTAATGACAGTTCGAACTTAAACAAATTAATTTGACACCAACCTTGAACCCTTAAACTTATTTCGTTTTTTGAGTTAAGTTATTTAGTTAAGTATCTAAAGTAGTTTCCGAGTAAAAAAAAAAAAATTGTAAAATAAAGTAGTACCTGTATAGACACATCGCTGTAGGACCCGCCAATGACTCCAGAGATGGCAAGAGGAACATCGTCATGAATAGCATAGGATCCGTCTGGGCATGTGTATTCACTGTCATCCACCTTGGTCAGAACAGCCCGCACAAATTCCAGTGACTGCTCCAGAGCGTACGTGTCCTTTGAACAAGTGTCCAGAATGTGAGCACCCAGTGTGACACCGGGCAAGATCCGATTATCTCTATTGATCTCATCTAGTGCAAGCAGCATGGCCTCCAGTCTTTGTATCCCTCTTTGGGCATTGATGCGGCCACAGTCCTCGGCTCCTTCACCTTTCTGATGTACTGGAAAAAGTCCACCAATCACCAGATCCCCCTCTATGATTATCTCCTTTTTGGTAGTGTCAGTGCCATACCCAGATACTTCGAGAGCCTGTGGCCTCCTAGCTACTAGCAGCAGCAGGAGGAGGAGGTGAAGTGGCCAGGAATGTCCTTGTGCTTGGAGGTAAATAAACCTCCTAGCCATTGTGGCCAAATATAGAGCAGGATTCTCAGTTTTTCTGGGTTTAGTCTCTCTGTCCAGCAAGTGGCGCAGTTCTGAAAGATGTTATGTTTATGGTCAGGCACAGGTGAAGTCCAGCATCAGCTTCAGCTCTGAGACTGTGGATCAAACAGAGAGAGATCTGAATAGAGGATGAGAAGTTGAAAGACAAAAGCAGCACTGCTTTAACATAGCTGTGTTATTAAAAGGATCGTGAACATTTAGGAAATGGGCTAATAAATGTATGGTACATAGAAATAAGTAATCCAGGGTAAATTTATGAACATAAAATTAACATCATTTCATTATCCAATTGAACAACAGTGAAATATATAATTATTTAATAATTCCTGCATAGGATTTTGAATAAGAAATCCTTTCCTGTGAGCATCTGACAGCTCACCATAAATCAAGCTTTATGGTCTTGTATACGGAATTGTCATATTTAGTGGAATAAGGCGACTGCATACAAATAAAAGCACCTACATATTGTGCTGGATTATTGAAGCTTATAACCCAAAGGCTTTAAGTGAGTAATGATGCCATCATGACTTCTGCTAAGCATATTTACCCTAAAATCTGGTTACCTCTGCCAGGAGGTTAAGACCTGCCTGCTGATAAATCTTTCACCAATGAATGACCCTTAAAATATGTCCAATTTAGCAATGACCAATCTTTGTCTGACAATGGTGATCTCAGATTCTTGGCTGGACCTTATTTAAAATATGTAGTCTGAATTGGAGATGTACAAACCTAAGAATACCCAAATAACATTCTGCATGGATAAGTGGATCATGGCTCTTCTACAAGTGTTCAAAATGAAATACTACAGAAAGAGACTCAGTGCTGTAGAGCACCAGATGTTGATTTTATCAAGCTTAGCAAGCTCTGAAATAACCCAAATAATAAATAGTTGCCGATATTTTCCATATCTACACTGTTTAGTGAATTCCCCACCTTGACCTGCTGCTCTCAGAAAAGACTTTTGGATCCATTTAAACAGGCTAAAGTGGTTAGTAATAAATGAATTAACTAAAAGGATGAGTGAACTTCTACACTGTCTGAAGGCTCAGGTTCTTAATGTCATGGATGTTAAAGCACTGACTATTAATCACATGGGCAAAGGAACCTAGGAACATCAAACTATGCTTTTACATTTCATATTTTAATGTTGTCATCTCCCAGCAAGAAGAGCCTGGCCTGGCTTTGGTGGAATTTTGCATGTTCTCTCTGTGTCTGTGTCTACCAGTTTCCTCTCACATTATAAAAGTGAATAGGAGATGCTAAATTCCCCTAAGGTGTGAGAGTGTAAGTGAATCTGTCTTTCCTGTGTGTTTGCCTGTGATGGTGTACCAACCTATCCAGGGTGTTTCCCTGCCTTTCACACAATGAGTGTTCGGAATATCACCCCATCACCATTAACCCCACCCCACCCCCCACCCCCCACACACAACCCATAAGCAGCTTAGAACGTGAGTGAGAGAGTTAAAAGCATAAATAAGACCGTCTATAAACACAAGTCAACATAAAAGTAAAACACAGTATGGAGGCCATAATAATGCTACCAAATACCAGCTTTTCCAAGACTTATGGGTTTTTAAAACTACAGTAGTGCTTCAACTTAAGCAGACATCAAACAATATATTCCCGCTTTAAGAACTGTAAAGAATTCCCACCCACTCCACTGCACCATCCATATATTCTTGCTGGTTTATTATTCCACACACCACACCACACATACCGAACAACATTCCAGAAGATAGGGCGTGGCAGAGGGAGACAAAGGGTGAGATATATATGATGTGCTGTACATCTTCATCTTTCTGAGACCCAGCCAAAGACTTGTTAGGGCTTTATCCCTGTCCTTTGTTTCCATGGAAACTTGTCAGGCAATAGAGAGAAGAAAGAGAGAGAGGGGGGGGGGGTGAAAGATGGTTGAGCAGAGGATGAGAAGGCCAATCTGGTCAATGAACACAGAAGTGGAGTCCACTGGGGATTCTGGGATCTTTTTGCACCATGCATCTCCTGAACTGTCTCTCTGAATGGGTCATGTGCTTCCATTCAGAATCTTAAACAGTCTGTGAGCCCAGTGTGTCCACGAAATAGATTTACATGATAATACTCAATCGTAATCCCGTTATACTGACTAGAGACAGGCATTTATATATTTGTGCTGTAGCAGTGCACTATCTCTACACAGACTGCAAATAGCAGAAAAACAATAGTGTTGAGAAACGTTCAAAAGATAAATAATACTGTAAAAGACAGATATGCAATATTTGACAAACATATGCTCAGACTCATACCCTCATACCAATAGGATTCTTCTCAAGCGCATAAAACACTTTTACAAATAGTAGACTGCATTCTTAGTATTAGGGAAAAATTTATAAACATAAAGGTGTTTATAAACTTTGTTTTGTTATTTTCTTTGTCAGAAAAACCTTGAAATCATTATATGATGAATCTTTTTTTTTTATCAGACTTAACAAGGTCATAAATATGCCATGTACAACATAACTGGCAGTCATGAGTTTCCATAACAGTATACACTCTGTGATACATGACAGTGATGTCAGCATAATCAGTAACTGTCATGATAGCCACTACATTTGATGCCATGACAGCTTACATTACACACTTATTTTTGCTAAGCATTTTCTTAGCACATATTTTCTTAAGTGATAAGATGTTATCTGATGGATATCTTTCTATCTGTTATCACTAGGATGTTCAGATTGATGAGAATGCTCTGTCACTCTTTCTTCGCCCACTTGTATGCTCGCTTCTTTAAAAAAATCAATCAATTTTCTGGGATATTATATAGAATTTGCGGGCATTAGGGAGTACTTATCAATATAAAGCAGACTCCTGGAATTTCCAGAAGTTGTCTGCAGCTGTACGGATATATGTGTCAGAGCATCAACCATAAAACAGTTACTGAAACAAATGATAAGTTTGGAACACTTACCAACGTTGGGTAGATGCTGCATTTTGTCATATCCTATCTATATCATATCATATCATATCATACTTTATGGCACATAGGGTGACGCTTTCTGGTAATAGCAAAATAGCAGCATTACACAACAGTTTAAACAGATATAGTGTATGATCTCTTCCCTGGTTATCACATCACATGGTTATGTTAGTCTTATGACAAAAGGTTTACACTGCACCAAACTGCTTGCTTTTCCACTACTCAGTGTCACTTCAGACAGGGTACTGACTATCTGATTATGTTCAACCCTCTGGCAATACATTGTGACAGCCAGCAGATATGGCTTGGATTATCTCATTTGCATCCAACTTTGTAATTAAGTAAATTAAGTAAATATTGCCATGAATTTTGCCATCCTTCTCATTTTTCATCCCTCTCTCACTCCTCTGTGTTCTGTTGAAACAGAACCATTTTGACCAAATGATTATGTTTGTCAGCCTCTCAGATCGCCCAGACCAGATCACAGGAAAAAGCATCAGGTGTTAAGGATGCCAGTAAAAGAAACATGAGAATAGCAAATACTGATAGATGAATGTAGCAGGAATACCGGTGTGGCAGGTGTGAGTGTCCAAGTCGCTAAACTGTTTAGACATTTTTTCATGTTAGTCTGGTCAAGAGGACAGCATTTGATAACATGATAATCATCTCTTTGCAATGTAAACAATTGTCTGGCTTTTTCACGTAGTGATGCATAAAACTCCAGCAGCAACATATCTTAGCAAGCATGTGACTTTATATCAAACTCCAATTGCCGATCTGCAACCTTTGGCGGTGACATTTCACCTGATATCAGGGTATCACTTCACCAAACACTGTCAATCTTTCCTTTATAGCAGTATGAATATCCACATTTCAGTTCCATTTGGAACCATTACACATAGGTAGATATTAGATATTAATATTCATGAATTAATACCAGTCAGTGCCAGAAATATTAAGCTTGTCAACTCACACTTGTGGGTAATAAATTATAGAGCTATAATCTCTGCAATTGCATGATCAGTGTGTAGTATAATACATGATACCTTCATCAGATAAATCCATTTTACTTATTGCAAGTCTTATGATTTCTCTTTGTAATCTCCTTCTTTTGTAACACACACAAAAAAAACAATATTTGATCATAAGCCTGTTAAGTCTTTAATCATACAGTATATGTAGAAGTGTCTTCACTGTAGCTGTACTGTCAACTATCATGACATGCCTATTTAAAATATAAATAGTGACTCTTTAAAGCCGTGCATTATAAAGTATATACAGAATCATTATACAGAATAGATTGTAAAAGATTCAGTCTGCCGACCTTTACAAATGGGGACATTGTAGTAAGAGAATGATGTTCATCCTGCAGAGAGAAGACTAGAGCAGTGGTTAATTGGCAGTCAGTTAGTTTCTCACTCTAAAAAAAAAAAGAAATCAAGATTTTAAGTTTAATAGTCATGATACGTTTTACTATTTACACATGTACTACAGGCACACTGAAGGTTCTGCATAAAATCTGTCATGGTGTTATTTTAGTAGATAAAAATGAAAGTAATATTTAATGCACATATCCAGGCACTGTACACAGATATTGTACACTATACAGACTAGATTTGAGTCATATAATGATTTTAGTGTTTTGACACAATTTTACACACATTTACTCTAAGTATATTATATCGCCAGAACTCACAACCCTTATACTAGTACAAAATATCATTCAGAAATACGTTAAAAGAGAAGTCTTTTTCTGCCCAGTAAAAAGATTGAACGATTCAAAGATTTAAAGTTTTATTTGTCACATACATAGTCATACACGGTACAACCTGCACTGAAATGCTATAAAAGATAAAATAAAGATGACTCTTATACGCTTGTACAACTTTACCAGAATTGTTTTGAACTTTGAGGAAGTAAAATTTCTATTAATATGAGTATTATTGCTGTGCAAGAGCAGTCTCCCGGAGGTTTCCTCTCCAAGAGGTGAATGATTAGGCAGTGGAGGAGCCACTGAGGCAATGGGCTTTTACTTGCTGCTACAGTGGAACTCTTCCCCTTTTACACTAATCCTATTCATTATTCATATATCAGTCACCAAAGGCTTATGAACTAGTCCATCCAGGGCTTTCCTTTGCTCCATAATATACTGCAGAATCTGTGATATATTAACATATGGGTTTCCTCAAGCTATACATAGTTACAGATGAAATGGCTGCTCTAATTAACAGTATTTATTAATGAACTTGTAATGAACTATTATGCTGTACGATAATCTAAAAGACTTGCATCTTATCCATGGTTTATTCCAGTGAAAGATTCTGTGTGTCACAAATAAGTCTCCAGATCCTTACCTGGATAAAGCAGTTACTAAAGATGGATAAATTTCTTATTTATTTTTTTTTTAGTTTGTGTATTTTGTTAGAATGTACGAAATGTAACTGAAGCAACTCTTCCACACTTCTACTCCAAATAAATATGAACCATGTTTTCCAGTGTGTTTGGGGATTCATTAAAATAATAAAAGCAAGGTTTTATCACCTGGTAATCCTTTCAAAAAATACAGCAAAATAAAACAAACTCCACTTTGTTATCAATGTTATTAACTTAAATGTGTGTATTTTTCCAGAACTTGATAATAGAGCGACCTCCGCTACTGAATAAACCTGCCAAAACCTCATCAGCTTTTTGTCTTTGCTCATGACATAAGGTTTGTCACTGGATGAATAAAGTATTTGTTTTTTATTCATCTTAATTTCTTTAATTTGTACATTAATTAATTTATTAAGTAACCTAGTAATCGTAGTCATGCTTATGGTGGATCTCCCTAGGACAGTACATGAGATGAGAACACAAATTGGAGAACACAGAGGACCATGCAGTATTTCAAAACTAGGGACAATTTAGAGTCACTACCTACCTTCAAGTTTTTGTGAAACGTGGGAAACCTGAGAACCCAGAACCAGAAACCCACATGGACACGCACAGGAGAGAGAACATGCACAGGAAAAGAATTATTGACCTGAATTGTGTGCTGCTGATGGAATTTAAAAAAAGGTGCTGAACGATGAAGTGCCTCATTAAGAAGCACATCCCACCGTCGTTAACATACTGACAGGCTTTCTTGGGAAAAGCATGCATTCTTGTTACTTGAGTTGTACATATTTATTTATTTGATGTTGTTGTTTTGTGTGTGTGTGTTCTAAAGCAATGTTAAAGTATACACAATTTTCACAAGTAACAAATAATGTTGTCAAGATTCCTTGATTGTCATACACTTGTGCACAGACGCAAAAAAGATGGTTTATGCCTAAGATATGTGAAGAGTAAAAATTAGTACGCCACATAGACTTAACCTGATTAAGTTGGCTTAGTTTACACAATTTCAGCTATTATTGTAAAAATGCTGAATTATTTAAACATGCATGCTGCATTATTTATACTTGCCCCTCTGGTTTTATGAGGAAATGTCTTTATGTCTCAAATCCCTTGAGCAAAATGTGTGCTTACTGACACATTTGGTATAAAAGTGTTTTGTGAGCTATTTAAGCTAAAAGATAGCCACAGGCTAAACATTTTGCTTTTTAGTTGTGAAATCTAGAAGAGGGATATAGAGCTCTCTCTAGGATATAAAACTGTGTTTTGCTAAGTAATAAAATTAAAAACACTTTGCAGATTTTTGATGAATTTGCTATTGGGTCTGTAATAATAATAATAATAATAATAATAATAATAATAATAATAATAATAATAATAATAATAATAATAAAACTTTTAAAAATTGTATATCTCAGCTAGGGGGCTTCTGTGCCCTAGTCCACAATGGTTTACTCAAAGACTATTTGTCTGGATGTGACCACCAGCCCCAGTCCCCATAATCAGTGGCTAATCAAGCAAAAACATTTTTACTAGTTTGTGAGCAATTAAAGACCACAGAAAAGTAAAGAAAAGTAATGAGTATATAGACAGGTATTTCCTTTAATGCTTTACAGTTGAGGTGTATTATTCAGCTATTCACTGGGAATTCAAGTAGATAATTAACTCATACAACTTCACTTGTATTAATAAATAAATGGACCAACTCTGTGCCAGAAAAAATCCTTTCACAAAATAATAGAGCCACCAGACCCCCTCATTATAGTGCCTTACTCCTGAGCTAGCCAAACATGCCCACTATTTGAAAATTTGGTGAAGGATTTTTTTATATGAACATGTTGTTTTTATCTTTTTATCCACATCTTGGTGTCTGATCTTTGCACCACTGCACTCTCAAATGTGCAGATCATCTTTGTAATGAAAGGATTGTATGGTGTCTATTGACAGTCTGTTCACCTCCTGCACTGATATTCTCAGTCACCCAAAGAGCAGCTGCTCTCCTGACTTCCTTCTGCATAATTGCTACATCAAAAGTCATTGCTTTTAACCACGATTTCCAATTTCTCTATTTACTCATGTCTTTCACAGTTGTCACTTTAATCACTGGTCCTGCTGAACCTCCTGCATATGTTCCACACTAATAAACTCTCTTTTAAAATCAATTAGATCTTTTCCTCTTGCCAATTGAGATCAGCATTTTTATACATGCTGTAGACCAGAGTAGGATGTTAATTGCTTAATTATATCAGTACATCTGTGTAGAGGCATCTGCACCTCTTCTTTTTCTTCACTCACTCATTCAGGCTGTTCCTTCAATGTGTCACTGATCTGGAGCCCCCTGTTTCAGCCGCAGTGATAAAACAAGTGTAACTTATCACTCACTTGTGACCTAGCTGACTAATCTCAGGAGCTGCTAATCTTCTCTGCCACAAAGGGATCTCAGACCGACACCTTATCTTGGTTCCTCAAGATTCTGTGGCTTAAGATTTGTGGCTGTTGGCATGACAGAAAAGCTGCTCCTTGCCAGCATCAAACATTCATTGTGGGAATCAGTCATCCAGGTTCGGTCATTTTTCAGAAGCATCATGTTCCTCGCAGATAAAGACTCCTGCTTACATACGGTGTGTCATAACACTTGTGACCACATGCACAGATAAACTTCTATCCGACTATCTAGCTTAGGAGATTTCCTAACCAAATACACACAACCACACACATGACTGTGATGCCAGTGAAGTGATTTCCATTAGGACCAAAGGGGTTTGGTACTTTACAACAGGATAAGAGAATGGTCTGCAGCCCCAGCAAAGTTCTGAATTATTTACACTGTACCCTCTACTGCTGTGTCTATATTACAGCTTTTAGTCTATATATGCTACTAGACTTGTAACAACAAGATTTATAATGGTTGACCAAGATAATATATATATATATATATATATAATAATTAATGCTGAGCACCTGCGTTGCTTCTCTTTATGGTGTTTTTCTGTTACTCATTCTGTGTTATCCACACATCAGACAAACACACAATAACCAGACTGCAGCTATGAAAGAGATCTGATGCACCTTTTCCTCCTGCGCTTGTTTAAACAGTCCTAGCTCTCACAGCTTAAAGCACTTCAGCATGATTACACTACACTTCACTAACAAGTGCATGAGACAGTTTTATCAGCTCATTGGCTTGATTTTTTTCTCATTTTTCTCATGTTAAGTCAAAGTAAAGACATCCTGCGTAGGTTGTGTAAACACTTTGTTTTGGGCAAAATTTGTGGGTTTAGAATGAGAAGACTGCGCTAAGGTCATTTATGTGAATATTATGAAACATGTATAAATGAAAATAATAATTCATTTAATAGAAATCTAAGTAAGCATATACTGTTTATAAGAAAGTCAAATTGCTTTTACTGCTTTATCATCAGTTTACATCACACTTTACTATTATATGTCAATTTATCAAGAATCAAGCGTCACACCTAGACCTCACTAAATAAGATCTAAGTGTTCGGACCCTGACACGCCCAATATACAGAGGGAATGGGGTTTTTTTTACAGTGTAAGTTATCATCAATTTGATTGTTTATCATTGTGATCCTGGGTTCACAGACAAAAAACAGCTTCCTCTGCACATGTGCATTCCTACATAACCCAAACTGATGAAGGTAATTCAGCGTGTTATCATTCATCAACAGCCTCTTCATCCAACTTCTCACTGTTGGAATCAGTCATCCAGGTTATGCCTGGACGTTGGTCATTTTTTCAGAAGCATCATGTTCCTCTCAGATAAAGAAGAGTCTTGCTTACATACGGTGCGTGATAACACTTATATCACTTATATCCAACTAGCTAGCTTAAAAAGAGCCTCTTTTCCCACCCAAATACACACACACACACACACACACACACACACACATGACTGTGATGCCAGTGAAGTGATTTCTATTAGGACAAGAGAATCATTCATCGACAGGTGCCATGTGTCCTTTTAAATATACACATGACAGCATCATCACTGAAATAACAGAATGACTGAGATAATAGAATGACAGCACAGACTTACCTGATGAGTGTGTCACATGGGAAGATCTCCAAGAGCTTGTTTTCAGTGCGATGGACTCTCTCTCTCTCTCTCTCTCTCTCTCTCTCTCTCTGTGTGTGTGTGTGTGTGTGTGTGTGTGTGTTGCGTGTCCCTCAGTGATGCTCAGCTTCGGGCTCGCGCATGGAGCTAGGTTCCGATAACTATGGGAATGTGCGCGTGGAGCGTGGAGTTCACGCACGCGTATATCAGGAGCTTCGAGAAATACTACTGACTAACACGCCGAGCGCGTGAAGGTTCACTCTGTTACAAAGCCATGTTACTCAGCTTTGTCCCTCTGGTCTAATACTCTATACAAACAGAGCGCTTTAAGTATAAAATGTTGAGTCTATCTCTCCAGAATAAGGGCTGGTGACTCGGAATAGGAGCGCATGTTTGCGCGCGCCGAGGAACAGAGGACGCGTGAGTGCGCGCGCAAACTCCAGACCCAGATGAACTGATAAATAAATAACAAATACATAAATAGAATAAAAACACCGCTCATATCCTGACAGTCTAGCGTGCAGACCTGGTGTAATAGGGTTTACCTGACGTTTAAAGTGCAGTAAGGAGCTGAAATGTTCAGTAGGATCCTGTGGCAGATCGCGCGCGCTGAGGTTGGCTACTGATGCGTCTCGCTCTCGCGCACGTCTTCACGTCTGAGCCGCGTGTCAGGGCGCGTGGGTTTTGTTAGCGACTCAGGCATTAGCACGTTGAGGCTGGGTCATCAGAAATTCGCCGGGAGATCATTGCTGTCGTACTTTGGGACGAAGGACAAGTTTGGACATGGTGCTGATGGAGATGCAAAAAAAGGAGGATGTGCGAGATCCCGAGAGGCACGAGCCAAGGTCGGCACTAGTTAATTATGCTTTTTTTCTTGTTGTTATAGTGATATATGATGTAGGCTGTAAACCCCACCACAGGACCCTGACCTGATGAGCTATGTGGTCACTCTTCTGACCTAATGACAGAGAGCATCTGATTGCACATGACAATTGCTGTGCATGGACCCCTGCACACGTTGCACTACATTTTGCACATACGGAACCCTGAACACATGCACATTGCACAGAAAGACATTCTTCTACACATTTTGCACATTTTTCAAATATTTTCTAAACATGTAATATATTTTTTCTTTCTAATTATACTTAGATTTGTATTTACATTTCTATTTCTATTTTTATAAATATATTTTATTTTATTTTATTGTACAGTTACTTATGTGGACAGCATTTTACTGCAGGTTGTATACCATGTATGACCGTGTATGTGAAAAATAAAACTTTGATCCGGAAGAGGATGATTCATGCTGTCTTGAAAAAAGTTTTCGGAAAGCTGCTTAAGAGGCAGACGGTGTTTACTGTAGGGTGTAGGTGCACAGGGTATCATGGCATTGTCATTAGTTTCTGAACACACTACCATGCACACTCACTGAACACTTACATTGTTCATTTACATTATACCATTATCTAATTAATCATGTGGCAGCTGCACAATGCAGAAAATCATGGAGATGTAGATTACAAGCTTTAGTTAATGTTCACATCAAACATTAATATTGGGGAAATCTCGGTTATATCAGTGACTTCAACTGTGGTTGTTGGTGCCAGACAGGCTGGTTTGAGTATTTCAGAAACTGCAGATCTCCTAGGATTTTTACCCACAACAGTGTGGTAGAATTTACACAGAATACTACAAGGTCAGCACGGTGGTATCACAGGTTGTGTGTGTGTCACACAGCTTTAGGGATCTGGGGTTGTGGGTTTGAGCCTTTTTCCAGTCTTTATCTGTGAGGAGTTGGGAGTGTTCTCCCCGTGCCCATGTGGGTTTTCGCCAGTTGCTCCGGATTCCTCCCAATATCAGAAAAACACATGTGGTAGGCTAAATGGATACACCAAAATGACACTAGGTGTGAGTGAATGGGTGTGTGGATGTATGTGGTATCCAGAGATGGATTGGCACCATGTCCAGGGGTAATTCCCACTTTGCTCCCAGTGATTCCAGTTGGGCTCCAGACAAAAAGCGACCCTGATGAACTAAGTGGTTAAGAAAATGACTGACTGACTGACTGACTGGAATAATATAAAGCAAAACATTCAGCCATTCATAACCACCGTTTACAACCGTGTGGAACAGAAAAGCATCTCAGAACAGACATTTTAAAACTTTGTGGCAAAAGACCACATTAAGTTCCACTCCTATCAACCAAGAGCAGGAATTTAACACTACACTGGGCACAGGCTCTCTGCAACTGGACAGTTAAAGATCAGAAACAGACATGGTGTCATCTGAATGAGCAGGTGTACAAGTGTGACTAATAAAGTGTGTTATGTCATTGAAAAAAATATCAGCACATGGATGTCTATTCCAGAAATACAAACATCCATCATGCAAATGGAAATCCTTCATTCATTTCCAGTAATCGCAGGGTCACACTATATCTGAGCTTATTCACAGGTGGGAATACATCCTGGATGGGGTACAAGTTCATTACAGGGTACCCTGGACACACATTTACACCTAGGGGCAATTTGGAGGAAACTGGATAACTCAGAACATCAGTAACCCTGCAGCACTGTAATAGGTGAATATGAATGTTGAAAATAAATATACCATGTAATGTGTGATAGTTTTGATGTATATGGTGTTTACATGGTGTATATGCAAATAACACTTTCTCTAAATGTTTTCTCCTGCAAACCTAAAGTCACTGTTGGTTTAAATTATTAAAGAATAACAGCAGTGAGTCTTTTCACCTAAATCATATCCCAACAAGAGTACATTGACATTTACGGCATTTGGCAGATGTTCTTACCCAGAGCAACTTACAAGGTTACTGGTATTACAGGAAGGCCAACATAGTGTTAGGGGTCTTGCCCAAGTACCCTTATTGGTGTAGCACAGATTGGCTGCCCAGAACGGTAATCAAACCCAGGTCTCTCACATCAAAGCCAATGATGTTACCACTGTACCACACACCCCAAAAAGAGTAGACATTACAGAAAGGTTGTGAGATATGTAGAGGTCGGGTCTTTGACGCTCTTTGATGCAGAACATTTTATTGATAGCGTTCTTGCCCATTTTGCCAAGAAAAGCCCAAAAATATCATTCTGAATCCCAAACTGGTACAAAAACGTTTCCTGTTATGGCTATGTCTGTGATCAGTTGTACTTCCATTACCTACATTTTGTGCGTCAAAAACCATCTGTCGCCATCTGTGTCGGTTTTCCCCCAATGGTGATGAAAAAACAAATAGATTTTACATGTACCTATCACACATGCTGAGTGAATCAATTTCACAAGACAATACCCCTTATATTGTAGTTGTGCTTAAAAAGTGAACTCTGCAATCTCTGATACAAAATGCACCAATCAGCCTTCATCCAAGTAAATCATGTATTGACTTTAGAGTGTCAAACCTGACACTGTTAACATAGTTTAGCACTCGGAGATGGAAGAACCCCCGCTGACAAAACCACCAGGCTTTTCGAACCCATAGCTTTTCTACGCATTTAAGCTGCTGCTGATTACTCATTCATTAGATACAAGTCCCACTGAGATGGGTTATTGGGTGATGGTGTAAATATTGATTATGGCTGGAAATCAACACTCGTGTGTCAACCACTGGGAGGATCAAGATGAGCTACTTCTTCCCAGTGATGTAGAGCTGCACTGGGTAGAACAGAGGTGTGTGGGAGCTCATACTGAGACGCAGTGGTGTGCCGTCAATGCCCCCAGCAAACAGCTAACAGAAATCAATGACGGTTTACAGAGAAGTACAAAAAAACCTTCTTTCCCAATTTGAAATACACTTCTTGTAACAAGTAGTAGAATTTTGTATGAATCATCAACCATTATAC
>JAOVVF010000017.1:13970611-13980667 GCA_028565595.1 Duopalatinus emarginatus | reverse complement strand
CCAATATATTTCTTTATATATTTTCTTTATATTCTTCAATATATAAGTTTGAGGAAAAGGAGACACTGTTAGTTATATAACGTAATCCACCAACCAGCCACACATACACATCTGTTTGGTTTTATAAACTTTATATATTCATACCGTCAGATATACAGGAGTGTGAGCAGGAATACAGATTTTTTTAAAAAACAGTATCAGTAATGTTTGAATAAAATGACTTGCATGTTAAACAAACTACACAACACTTTTAACTGATACAAAGTATACTTAAATCTAAAATATTACCTAATATCTCCTGTGGGCATGTGCAGGACATGGATTAGAAAAATAAAGAAACAAACTATTTAAAAAATAGAGACTAAATTGTTATTTTATTTCAATTCATTTGTCCATAGTTTTCTTGGATGATATTAACAACAAACACATCTGGCACATGCAGTAATGACAGGGGTGTATGGAACTATAACTAGTTAGGATGAAGTTAACAGTCACAGTTACACACACACACACACGCACGCACGCACGCACGCACACTGAGTCAATTTTTCCTCCCTTTAACACTATTACAAAACAACACATACATAATCTGTAAATAAAAGCAGTTAATTAATCATTTAGTAATTAAATCTTACATCATTGTCTACATATAATTTGTTCTATAAATACATATTTGTTTGATTACATATTTTGGAATTATTATTTAGAAATCTTTAGATGAGTTATCTGTTCTCTTTACTTTTTTTTAGCACAGGCTTTAATTAAACTGTAAGAAAATACACTGTTTTGTGCTGGGTGTTATTAGTTTATTGCCCCTAAGATGCTGATGGTGGAGTTTCCCTTTCAAAAAACTGGTAGATTTTGTGAGATATTTTATGATATACTGGTATAGAATCAGTGAGCTGAGGATTTTTTTTTTAGGTTTGATACATAATTTTCCATAACCAGCAAGAAGACTGCCATGTGTTTATAACAAGATGCCACATTCACCAATTTGTTATTAAACCTGTGATTACACATACATTAAGACTTTGCCCAGGTGACCAAGAAGCATCGGAAACTGAAAAGAGAACAAGAAAAGATCATTAACTACTGCACACATGTGCAAACGCTCTAACCCTCATTACTCTTCCCTTTCATTATCCTCTCCTTTTTCACTGTCCTCCACATGATCCTCCTTGACATTTTCCCGTTCCTTCTCCTGTTCCTCTATGTCCATGTCCAATTCTTCAAAGGATGAACCACTTCCTACAGACTCGCTGGAGCCCTTCGACCCCTGGTCTTCTTCTTCTGTCTGAGAATCCCTCTCATCCAGCGGTGGACTCTGCTGCACCGCAGGCACGAAGCTCTCGCCCATCTCGCCGCTCTCAGTGTCTGCCTCCATCACCGCTACTCCGCTCTCAGATGTGCATCCTTCACCTGGAACGAGATCAATAGAGCTTGTTAGATTTAAGACTAGCAGGTAACAAGAAACTGGCAGTGTGGCTTAAGGCTGTGCATGAGGTGTCAGACATTTTATGGGGTAGTGAGGGAACATTGCAAAAACATCCACTACACAAGATCACACCTTATTAATGGAAAATTGGCTTGATAGTAGGTGCAGGTGTGATTCTTTTGGGCATTTAAATGCCACAAGTTTCAGATTTGCAGAGTTACAGTCTAATAATGATGGTGTAATTGGAGAAAATGGTGTTGTTAACTGAGACATGGCAGGTGAGAGCTGTAATTGCCGAGCAGTGTAATAATTATTCTGTAACACCCCTCTGAGACTATTCCCTGCCAAATATTGTCAAAAAAAAATGCATGAAAGTTTCACGTTACCAACAGAAGACACTAGTAGGAAAAACATGACTTGTGCTAAACACCTATGCTTCACCTAGAGATTTTTTTTCCTGACACCACGGAGAACAGAAGGTACTCAAAGTGATTTGTAATCAGCCAATTATCACATCCCAGTCCACATCTACTCCTGGCGGGTTTATTGAGTGCTCTGCTTTTCTGGCTCACAAACCACCGGCCCAGGCTGCTAGTGTCAGCTGTTTCTCATTAACTTAATGTATAGAAGCTTTATTAGACTAGATCATTGCAAAACACGGGTATTCTGAGCCTTATTTGTTGTGTCTTTATCATTATCGACTCTTTGCTGGTTTCTTCATGTCTAGCTATCCATGTTATCCTGTTACTAGTGTTCCAACTCACATCCATGCACTGATTTGATTACAGCTCGGGATTGTGGACTGTGTTTTGGAGCAACAATAAACCCAATCACTGAACTGGATCTTGTTTGTGCAGACAAAATATACAACAAGAATGAATTGCTACAACATACACAGAGGCCAAAGACATTTATTCTCAGTTTTCCACAATGCCGCACCTTTTAAATCACTATATATTTCTTCTGGCATGTGAGTTAGGGTATCTACTTTGTTCACATCAGAGGTATTTTCAGAATGATCAGTTAGAGACACATTTATTTCAGCTTTAATTCACTATATCAGAATTTCTGCAGTTCAGAAGTTTATGTACAGCAAGCTGACTGTCTCGTAAGCAGTCTGGAAGATGCAAAACTATTACAAGCTTCTGATTGGCCATTTATTTAATAAAGAGCACAAGTATTTAAGAGTGGAATAGGAACTTGCAACTAACGAACCACAATCATCTGTCCTAACAATTGCATGCAAATATAAGAATCTTTGGACACACAGACAATGCATTATTCAGGAAAAGGCATCTCATAACTCCAAAATGTTCAACTGAACCCTAAAACAACAACAAAGATATTGGAGGCATAAGATCTTTTGGAGGCATCAGATACCAAATATCAACATCCACCACTAAGAGATTCCCACATCACCATGGCCTTAATGATGTTGCACAAAGAAGAATCATCACAATAACCTGAATCTCAGACACTGTGTGTGAACTAAATTATAAAAGCATGTCTGAGCAAAGATTTTTTTTTTATATTTCTAAGAACTATAACTGACAGCATGCACAAACATTTCTGTACCTTGTCTTTAATGGAAATTTCTCACATCTCAAAATATAAAATTACACTGGGTTATAGGTCTTTTCATTGCAGAAGAAAGGCAGCAGGGGCTGCTGGATTGTGACTTGCTCTGCCTCCAGGGCTTAGCCTCTTTGCCTTTGCTAGCTTCTTCAAATTGGTCATATTCAGAGGGGTGATGGTGTGTTAACTGTAAAAAAAAAAAATATTTGCTATTCCAAATGTTTTTAGTCATTAAGTCAGCTTAATTTGCCTTGCAGGTATTGCAAATTGCAAGCTTGTTCACTGTGAAGAACTTTCATCCTGACTCAATGTGCAGTGCAGAAGTCTAAATCTGACTGGTATATATATATATATATATATATATCGGATATGTTAGACTGATAGGCTGGTGACTGTTAATGGCCAATCAAGCTGGTCAATTCCAGTCACTGGCCAATCAATCAGTGCATCTTTATTTTGAATGTCTTTAGTCTATGAAAAGTTTCCCTTCAACTTTGTGTGTGTAAAAAGAATCCATCGCTTTTCTAATAGAAAACAGTTGGTTTGGCCTTTTGACTCTCACTGTCGTTATTACTTTACAGGTAGAGGACTGATCCCTCCCTCTCACTCATCCCACTACGCTCAGCAAATGAGTTATGGCATGTGAATTAAGCCAAAGCTCTATCTTCATTGTGCATAAAAGGGGGAGGGGGTGTAAGGCACCACCATGGTGAGACCTTTTCAAAACTGATTAAGAAAAGCATCTCAGCACATCTTCCCTCCTTCTCTATGAGTTTAAATGTCATTCACATGCAATGAAGAGTCACAGAGAGAGCTAAATGGATGCCCTTTATATGGCAGTAATAAAGCTTTGGTAATAGCGAGAGGTGAGGAAAAAGCAAAGATGAAGATATAAGAGTCACCAAGAAAGAAGAGACACTTCTTATTGTTTAAATATAATTCTGGGGAAAGGTTCATTATATATTTTCAGGGATCATTAACCCTAAGGTCAGATAATGGGTTAATATTTTACCCACAGTAAAATCATACTTTTACTAAATGCTTTTGCAAATATATATAAAACTATATGTGCTTGGCTCTTTTTTCCTATTTTCTGTTCTTTTGGTGCATCTGTTATACCCTATATATATATATATATATATATGAAATACAGATTAAATACAAGTCATTTTGACCAGATTTTAGAAAGTGCCTTTTACAAAAATAAGCCAGAATAGGTGAATTAATTGTATGCTGCAATACCTCCATGTCTACTTCACACTCACACACCTGCTGGTACTAAAAGTGGTTTGTATGTCTTTATGTCTGTTCTCCAAAAATATAGCATATGTGTTTCAAATATTACCATCTATCTCAGTCAATATGACCTGTGATCAATGCATCCTAAGCAGTGAACACAACACAAGGGTTCACTACTTTCACCCTGAGTTTCTACATAACATCCATGGAGTCAGACTACAACATCAGACCAGGTTTATGAGGGATGTGTTTGCTTAACCATGAGACTTCTTGTGAATTGCCCACACTTGTTCTGCACTTATGGCCCTCTTGAGGGCCCAAAGACAGCTTTGTTCACAGCTTGGCCAACAGGCTCAAAATACCATTGTCACATCTGCAACAGGTCACTGGAGACTATGGTGTGATGGTAAAAGTGTGTTCCCAAGACACCAGCTTTCTTTAGCCTGCCTAATCATTTTAGCCCATGTTAATAAGCCACACTCATTCTCATTATCAGCTTCAGCACTGGACAGCTCCTGACCTGCCCGAGATTCAGAAGAAAGTGTTCAGAGAGAAAGACGCCAGGGATTGAGTCACTAAGCTCACAAAGGCTCACTTTTTTGCATGAAATCAAATTAAATAAGGCTTTTAAGCGATGAAATTCAATCATGCTTCATAGCACAATGAAATCTTGAGTTACTGATGTCTTAAGGCAGTTCTCATACAGCAGTATCTGGGACATGCTTGAACGTTCAGACGCTCTTCTGTACAAAAACTGCTGGATCTCGTTCAAATTGCATGCAGCCTATCAGGTGACTGAGCTCCTCAAGGCCTTTCATTCAGATTAAGATCAGGGCTCTCACAGAGCTGTACAGAGATGCTCAGCGTTTTGTTCTGTAAATTTCTTTGCTCTGGCAACATCTGGTTAAAAAGCTACACCCTTCAACTTTGCAGCAGCTTTCATTTAGGAATCTGTGTTATGCACTATCTACTACTCCTTTTTAAAATAGCTAAAGAGACGTATAAAAGACAGCCTTCTGTCCATTCTTGCTAAAAATGCAATGATGTCAATTGGATGATGCGGTGTGTTCAGACTTTTAACAAGTTCTTTAATCCCTATAAGAAACTATAAAACACTGAACTCATTTTAAATTTAATCTGTCTGACTGTTAGTGGTGCGAGTGGTGTTGCCACCGCAAAGCAGGAAGGGCCTGGGTTCAAACTGTTAGCTGGACACTTAGGGTCCTTTCTATGTAGAGTTTGCATGTTCCCCCTGTCCCCTGTTACATGGGTTTCCACCAGGGGCTCTGTAGGTTTCCCTGTGATGGATTAGCAATCTGGGTGAATCCAGGGTGATTCTCAGTCTTTTGCCTAATAGACTGCAATACTCCCCCCAACCCAGTAGTAGGATAAGAGGATGAGTGAATAAGTGAGCAAGTGGTCTGAGTTTCTTAAGAATTACTACTATTTTTGCAACACTTAGCTGAAATTTAATTATATAAATATCAAATATATAATATCTAAAAGCAAAATCCTGTACAGATCTTCTAAAAGCCCATTATCTACAATTCAGTTTCTACCAAAATTTAGTCTGAACTAATTATAATTATGTCAATTAAACAGAGGTAAGGCCAGTTATTATGTGTCATCTGGAAGTCAATTAATTGATTAATTACTTTTATTACTAAGCAGAACATCTAAATCTAAATCAGGTATGTATTCAATTATGTATGTAAATCAGATAGGGTGCTGGAGCTGCTTATGGTTTTGCAATATAAAAAAGCAACAATAGAGATAAAAAAGCATCCGATTAAATCTAAACTGACAAATCTGTTACATTAATTCACAGTCAGTCATGTCAGGGATGTTGGATTTGTTAGCAATGTGCAGAAAATCAAAAGCTGGAAGAACACACCTGTCAATAACATCTTTTGTATGCTGTAGCATTAAGATGTCCCTTTACTGGAAATAAAGGGTCCAACCTGTTTCATCATGACAGTGCCACTGATGAAGTTTAATGTAGAAGTTTTTGATTGGCCTAAGCCCTGACCTCTATTCCACCGAAGAACCTTGGATTAAACTGCAATGCCAACTGCACCCGCGGCTTCTCACTTTGAAATGAGTGACCTAAATTATGCTCTTGTGGCTGAATGGGATAATCCACACAGATCCAGTGGAAAGCCTTCCAGTAAGAGTAGACAATGTTATAACTGTAAGAGAGACCTTGCAATTTCATAGTAATGCCTATGGTTTAGAAATGGACACATAATGGGGTCTGTATGTTTGGAGATCTGGGCATTGGTTTTATACCGTGTTATACCTCACAGTTAACACAACTAGAATGCCAAGTGCTATGAGTTGTGCCATGCTCCACAGCAATGCTTTTGCGGTATAATTAAATGATCTGAATTACAGAAAGATAAACTGTACTATCCAGAGTCTTAGCACAGCATGTTAGCTTTAGTTTTACTGATATTCAAGACAATTAAACTCCACAATCCCTCAGCAGGAGCTACCTGACAAACCTGCACTGCTTTCATGCAAGAAATCTGACTGAAATATTTACACAAGAGCCTTCCCACACTGTGTTGAAAGTCTCTCAGATAACATTTGAATTGAATTCTGTGTGTCGGGTCCAGTGGGACTGTTAAATCGAGATCAGGATTTCTGGTTGGTTGAAGCCTTCAAACAAAAGAAGGCATTTCGGAGGCAAGCAAAGACATGAGAAGGAGAACAGAGGATTACGATAAAAAGTAGACAGAAAAGAAAGCATAATGAGCTGATGGCTTTAATGAACACAGAATGACCCTCACACAACCTGGCATGCTGAAAACAGATGCTTTTGGGGGAGTGTGTGTATGGAAATATAGTCAGAATAATTAGTGGCCTTCAAAGCATGTCAGAAGAAGTCTTTTCTTTTAATCAACCAAAAACAAGAACTTTGACTGGAACCAGAACTAGAGTTTTGGGCACCAAACACTCCAGGCAAGTTTGGTAGATAGTTATACAAAAAAAAAAAAATCCCCACTATTAAGTATGGATCTGCAATGTTATGAGTTTGCTTTATTTCCAAACGTTCTTGTTAGGATTAATGGCATTGTGGACTCCATGGCTACCTCTGCCAACTAGCTACAACTAGGTAATGGATAGATATTTCTATAGGACAATTCTTCCAAACATAGAGTACTGTGAAAGTACACATTTTGTTATAGAAAAGAAAGCAACCTACTATGTAAGAGACCACTTGTTAGAAGAAAAAAAACACAATGAAGGCTTGGATTTTGCTACAAAAAAAAAGCAAAGAGGTTTTGATCATCTCCAACAGATCTGTAGCAGATTCTCTAAGGAACTAAGTAAAAACAGCTTATATCCTTATGAAAATGAACAAACCATATATGAAATCACTATTTTAAAAGAATTCACCAAATATTGCTCTTGTTTAGTTTATTACCGTTTACTGCACTTAGTTGTACTTTTTTTTTTAAGTAGGAAGATTTTATTTCATTATTATGGAATAAAATCACACACACAAAAATGGATCATTGACCAGAAAATCAAGCTTTTTAGATGTTCATCTCAGTCCCCTGACCTAAACCGCATGGAAAACCTGTGGGATTCACAGTATCCACAAGAGAGACCAGAGATATTATCTATTCAGGAGGAATCTGAGACTTGTTTTGTATTTTCATCCATCATTACAGAAGAAAACTGTTGTCACTGTACAGTAATGCTGAATGCATTTGTCTTATTTGATTTACTAGCCTATCTAATTACAATGTGATGCAACTACTGTCACTTAATAGGTTTAAATAGCTTTTTATATAAAGAGGTTACATGCAATGCTTACTCAGATGGCACAATGTTTAATGAGTTAATCAGATGTTTATATTAATCATATACATTCTGAAAAAAATAAATATGCACATATTACCATTAAAATAACTCTACACATTATACATTGACTATGTTATATAACTGTGCAATTAGACTTCACCAACAAAACAACTGTGACTTCTGTAGTGGATCTCATTATTATCCATCCCTGGAACCAAAATAGATCCTCAACAGTAAAATGTATACACCACAGCTAAATGCTAATGATGCCACTAGTCACCTCAGTCTGTACAGCTTTATGTGCTGAAACTTATGAATATGTCCAAGAATAATGACACAGAGGAGGCTGTTGCCACTGTTCATTTAGTGCTGCTTTCATTACCTGGGTTTTTACTGTAATTTTATGTTCTTTATCAGTGAAAACCTCACTCACCATGCACAGCCTACAGCATGGGAATATTGTTAACCAAGCGATAATGATTGAGTTTCAATCCAATAATCTGTTAAAATAATATTCTATTAAGATTTGTATTAAATAATCTGAACTTGTTGTTTTTGGGTTCTTTTTAATTACAGAATTGAGCCACATGACTTACAGTAAGCAAGTGTGTAGGTGTGTGTATGCATCTGATCATCAATTCTATATCCTAATAATCTGATACATGCAAGTAAACATTATTTTTAAACAGCCTTCTGTAATGTGTGGAAATATAGGTATTGATGTATTTCCCATAACTGATTGGACAAACAAATATAAACCAGTTTCTGACACCAAATATCAAAATACAGAAATATTAACCAAATATCAACATATAGAAAAAAAATCTTAGATTTTTCTTATTCTGGCAAAGACAATAAACTGTCATAATAGACTAACTGGTGTTAGGTATAAGGGTTAACAGGCAAATCCAGCACTGCAATCTCCCTAATAAAGGAGTCTGATTCACAACTTGAACTTGTCAGCTTCAGCTAACCATCCAATTAAGAAATACATACACACATGCACACACAGTTGTTATAGAATGATAAAGTCATGACCGTGTGAGAAGAAACGCCGTGAGAGAGGAAACGCTATTTGTCTGTGTATCTAAAGTCCCCAATTTCCATCACTTTCACACTTTCTTGCATGATTACTTTAATTAACTGATGTATACAAAGATACCGTATCCCTATCTATAAATACTCGAAATTACACAGGGCAGGTTCATAGTGTAACAAGGGTTTAAAAATAAATGACGTGCATTTTAAAACACAAGCACACACACACACATAGACACACAAAAAACTGTCACTCCTGACCCAACAGACAGCTTTTGACCTGCCCTGGAGTATAAAAAGCCTTGGTGTTTACTGAATCACTGACAGATTGAAAACTGCTAAAAGAAAGACCTTGAGTGGTGCAATGACACTGGGCAGTGAGACAGAAATACCGTATGAGACTGGACGCATTAAAATGAAGTCCTGAAGGCCTTTCACTATCAATTTATGCCTAATACATGTCATACATGTTCATGGCACACACATGCTTACTTGTTTACCTGTCTCTTTAGTTTGTCATAATTATCATTATGTCATATCGTATATGAGTGTAGACGACATTATAATGTCTTCTCAAGATCATCAAACTTTAACACTGAGATGCAGGTCATGTGACATTACAGTGTCGTACCTGGTTGTGTGTCATCAGCAGCTTTGTCAGTCTCTGTTTCCTCATCTCGCTCTGCTTGCTTCTCGTGAAATTCAGGCACAAGAAAGCTGTCTTGGTTCTCTAGTGGGCACATGTAGTGGATTAGATCCCCTTTGCAGATCTCAATGAATGGATATGCATGCAGGCCTCTTTCCTGGAGGAGACAAACATGACAAAAAGAGAGAGATTCAGATGTATATCACAGTAGATGGTAAATTGTTGATTGTAGACGGTAGAGAGCTTTATATATATTTATACATACATACACATTGTACATTATAGGAAAGTAAAAAAAACAACTAGTATA
>JAOVVF010000017.1:13945384-13956709 GCA_028565595.1 Duopalatinus emarginatus | reverse complement strand
CGTACTAGTAACCATCTCCTATTTCTCACAGATAGATATGAGTGGGATTAGTTTATTAAAGATTAGCCAGACAAAATACAAGTGTCACAATTTCATTCATCAGTAATGTGTGAAATCTAGCTAAACATGCAGGTGCTGTTGTTAAAAGGGTCCAGTTACCACATTATTGTTTAATTCACACATTGTTTATGTTTGGTCCAAATTTGTGGAGATAATCTATTATACATTGTCAGTACGACTAAAAGTTGGTTAAACATTTTTTTACCCAAACGTCAGTCATGTTCACCTTTTCAATTCATTTGTCCAGTAGAACCAGTCGCAATCACATTGCCCGCTGCTTCCTCATTAATACCCCACATGTTGCTACACATAATATACATTTAAAAGCAATAGAGATAAACTAGCAGATGCAAACAGACATCTATGTCCCTGCCCAAAACGATATAATACTACAAGACTTCAAGAAATAATGTCTGCTCTTGCCTGCCCTCCCAACCGCAGCCTTTTCTGTCACACAAACATAGCTCTATAAATAGGTTACAATACAAGAGCCTAATAGGTAACCCAGTAAATATGTTTCTTCTTTTCCCCACTGATTCAGACATGATATAATGTTTGAAAAGTGACCCCTGCACCTGTGCTATGTTTAAGCCCTGTCAATCATCTCCTGAAGCAGAAAGGAACAAGGGAACAGCACTAAAAGTCTGTACTTAGTGTCCTTTAGGCTGACAAGCCTCCTAATAAGCTCTAAACAGCACTGTTCCTACACTAATGACTGTGATTTGGGGAGAGAAAAACAGACACCCCCAGCCATCCGATAAATAAGGGAAACACGCAAAGCAGCACAGGGAGAAAAATAATCTCTTACATAATTATGTCTATGTGTTCGTGACTTTGGTGTGGCTTTTACTCCTGGGTGTCTTGAAAAATATGAAGCATGTTTACTGCACACAAACAACACACATTTTATTTTGCACTTGACTAATGCATAATCATCACAGAGAATATCTAAAGGCTAAAAATGAGATAAGAAAGTGAACAGTTCAATCCAAAACCTGCATTTGTTCTCTTATTGCTTTATCCATGCTGAACTGTATCTGAGAAGGTGCAAAAATAATAGAGATGTGGTTCGAGGACCCCCAGGAGTCAGTGAAGCCAGGGGTGACATGATTTTTCATTATGTTGCAAGGGTGGAAAAAATTGTTTATTAATTGAATAACTTCAACCTAATTTGTTATTTATGTAAAGAATACATGAATATAAAAGCTCTACTACACAGAATATTACTGTATACATTTATAATGGTCATATAATGGTTATGAAATGAAGTGGAACTAAGGACGCCCGTATCGCCAAAATATTTAAGAACCCCTGGATAATAAAGCTAAATTACAGAGTAAACTGTCATTTTAGTGACAATCAGCATCATTGGTGTCAGACATGGTACTGCTGTATAGTCTGTGCTGTATTAGCAGTTTAGTGGTAAAGTAGGACAACACAACTTTTTGCGTTTCGTGGTTTTGTATGCAAGTTTTTGACATATCTACAAATTGTTAATTAGATTTGGAGCTCACTGTAGGGTTTGTAAAGAGCTTTGTCAGCACAGGAGGGGGAGGTATATATACATACACGCACACAAACACAGGCAAATGACAAATGACAAATAAAAAAAAGATCATAGGGTATTTTTCTGGCATGGTTTGAGTCCCCTCAGCGTGAAAAGTCACAGCAAATCAATACAAAATGTCTTCTGAATGATCACATCTATCCTATGCCGAAATGTTTCTAATGACAGTGGTCTCTTCTAGGATGACACTATCTAATCGACACGACACAAATTCATGACACTTAATGGTTTGATGAGGATGAAATTGCATCGCAACTTGCTGAATAGCTGCAGCATAGCTGCAAACCTGTCAGAGTGACCAACACATCTACATTGGACATCTGCGCATTAAAACTGGATCATGGAGCAACGGAAGAATTTTTTTTTTCTTTTACATCATGTTGAAAGCTGCGTGTGTGTCTTTCCTAGGGGAGGAGATGGCACCAGGAGATCCTATAGGAAGAAGGCAAGCTGGTGGAGGTGGTATGATGTCTTGGGTGATGTTCTGCAGGATACCTGGAGTCTGGGCATTCATGTGTTGTTACATGGACATCAAGAACCTACCTAAAGATTGATGCAGATCAAGTACACCGCTAATGGCACTGGCCTCTTCAGCAGGATAATGCTTCCTGCCATACTGTTAAAATGTTTAGCACTTGTTAAAGGAGCATGAAAAGGAGTTAAAGGTGTTGATTGGTCTCCAAATTCTCCAGATGAAGTGTGATGTGAATATTTAGAAGAATGCAATGATTAGCAGTTGTAGATAAGGTTATCCTATATCCCATATAGATGTTTTGTTGTGTGCTTGCAGTCATGGCTCCCCCAAGAGCAACACTCACGCTCATACAAAGAAAAAGAAAGTAAAGTAAAGAGGTAATTTCACAACTATAACCTGCTGTTTGTGTTATTGGGATCAAATTGAATGCTTATTGGCGCATATAATGCATAGTAATTATTTTCAACATAAAGAAAGAGACAGACGGAGAAAGGTGACAAGGTATAAGATGATGAGGTATAGAGTAAAAGCTGGTTGTTGTGTTTGGTCCTCCAGGCAGTGGGGTTTAAGTGAGCTGGTTGCCAGGGCAACTGTCTCCACCAAGCATATTCTCTCTTTTCCATGGAGACTGGATAGTTTGATAATTGAAGGAGTGGAGGTGAGTGAGAGGAAGAACATGCTTTTGTATGTCCACACACTCTCTCTCTCTCTCACACACACACTCACACTTACACACACACACACACACAAATAAGTGAATAACTAAAAGTAGTCAGCTTGGGAGCAGCTAGGGTGACCTATATAGACTATGAGTTGTCATTTCTGTTTTAAGTACATCTGAACGTTTATTGCTAGATTTCAAATATTACAGAAAGATTTTAAAGATAGACCCACACCAATCAGAAATTCAGGCCCAGTGTAAATAAAAAAACAATGTTTAATCCACACATCAAGCTTCATTAAAGGTTTGTGTTTACATTTTCCACAAATGTTATTGTCTTTGAGGAAATTGGGTTCATTGCAAACTGAAATTACTGCCAGCCCAAGTTAAATATTTTATTTTCAGGCACGTCAGCCAAAAGACTCAAACCTCTGGCTTGAATAGTCATTTAAAAAATAATGGAGCCAAGCTTACACAGTCGATCAGAGCCTGGTCTCAAGTTCCAAAGCAATAATGAGATATTGTGACATGACTGTATTATGGTAGCACAAGAAAATACAAATATCAGTGATTAATTTATTCAATATCATAATAAAAAAAAAAAAAAACCTAGAAAATTAAAGTTAAAGTTTAAAAAAATGAAATAGTTTATATTAATTTATCAATTTAAATGACCAAACCGTCGGAGCTTCTTATGCTCTCTGATAAGACAATTTCATATGTGATTATCACCATGCAGTCCTTATCGACACTCTACAATATTCAAGCCCACTGCTGGAACAGAATTTGCACTCCGTAAACAGCAAACTAGATAAAGCATGTGGGTTTGATCAGTGCCTATGAAGCAGTTACTGCCATTTTCTCATTAATACATTTTCTCAAATCTTTCTGAACAGGCCCACATGCTTCAGTATTTTACCCAGCTCTAACTGCTTGATCTACACAGAGCAATATATCAGAAAACTCCACTTGCATGACAGACATGCAAACAGTGCTAAGTAATAGGTCTAGACAACAGCAGTGAGAGTGTGTGTGATTGAGTGAATACAATTGTGTGTGTGCCTGTTTTAGAACATGACACTTCTGAATGACAGATATCAGGCATGTGCGATTTACTGCTGCCGTTTCGCTGTCTTGTTTATGCCAAGGAGTGACTGTTGGAAGTTTCAGACAGAGCTGTCCAATCTAGCAGAGAGACAGGCTCAAACTGGATGTATGAGTCAAAGAGCTCAAATTGACAGGCCAGTGCTGTTTCGGCTTTTATTGCTTAACTTTGCCAAGACATTTTCACACCTGCTCCCTGTATCTCCATCTATCTGCCCTTAAAACTATGGCTTCACATCTACCGCCTACCTCCAGCTCCTTTAGCTGATGTTTGGGGGTTATATGGAACATCTTTGCCAATTTCGTGAAATGTTACTGTCTGGGAATTTAATGAAATCAGTTACCAAAGGTGCTGGTGCTAACTGAGCAAACTGAATCACCAAAGTTTATTAAAGAAAATCTGTATGTCTATGTTCTGTTCAACTCTGTAGTGCAGTGGTTCTCAACCGGTGGGAAGCCCCCCTGGGGGGGCATGGAATTCCCATGTCGAAAATGCAAGTGGTTGGACTACTACAACACAATAATAAATGTAGTAGATGGAAATGTCATGTTGTGAAGTGACCTGTTGGTGGCGGTACAGAGGTTAAGGCCGCAGGGAGTGAAGAAGAGTGCGTGAGATCCGGGTGTGTGTGGCACGTGTAGCTGTGTTAATGTTCAGCGAGCTGTTCAATGTTCAGTAAAAAAGTCCTGACTACCAACCTGTTGTCTGTACGTCCTTCACCTCAAGGTTATTACAATAAACCAAACACAGTTTCATTTCAAATTTACCAACACAGTATTTTAAACTGCTAGGCTAGGCCATTATATAAGCGCCCGCACACGCATTCAGCTTCATTCACGCCAGTCTAGTCTCTTGCCAAGTTCGCTATACTCAAAACGAAATACCGCGTGCACAAATCAAGGATGATTTAAGACTGTGTTTATCAGACATTGCACCAAGAATCGAGGATCTTTGCTCAGGTCTCACATTAACAACACATACCTGCAATCTTATGTAAAATATTCAGATGATATGCCTATTATTATTATATTAAATATTGCATTATTAAATGCAAATCTGAATGCAGCAGTAATTTTGATTGTGACAGCATATGTTGAGCTATAAACACTTTCTTCCTATACATCTCATGCAACTAACTTTAAGTCATAACAACAAAAGACCAACAAATGTGGATGTTATTTGGACAAACTGCAAAAATATTGTTTACATCCAAAAATTCTTTTCTCCACATTACATTTTTTCCACAGAAATATTTACATTAAATTTCCTGTAAAAATGTGTAATTTTTTTTTCAAATTGTAGATACTAATACACAAAAGATAACTGCTTTTTTTCTGCCACCATTGTTTTGAATCTGTTAAGTTCTCTGTGGCCATCATAAAACCATCAACTGATATCACTTAACTTATACCACAAACATTTTAATTTACCCTCCATAATCACTTTTGATTGTCTTTCATCCATTGAGAGTGGGTATGAATACATTTTTGACATGTTTTTTCCTCACACATTACCCTCCTCCAGCAGGCCATAATCCCAGAGAGGCTGGAGTCATTATGTGCAGATGCTTCCCGGTGTGTAGGCTGAACAGGGCAACTTTATGTCCCAGACTCCCATCCAGTTTTTCCAGGACAGAAATAAAAGCGAGACATATCTTCCATGCATGAGTGCAAAAGAAGGCCTGGTCATGTCAGTTTGACTGGCTTCCCGCTGCTCACGTCAATCACTGCTCCTGGAGTAGAACTGGGCTTGCTTTGGGCACCACTTCCAATCTTGTGAGTAAAAAAGTGTGTGTGTGTGCACATGCATTACAGCTGCCTGGGCTTGGTCTGGAGCTTGCTAATAAGACAGGAGATGAAGAGAAAGAGGTTCGCAGGCCTGTGCATTCTTTCAGAAACAAGGGTGGAGCAGGTATCAGCATAAATGCATCTAACTTGCATTTATTCTCCTCAAATTTTTGTTCTGTCCATCTATTTGCACCATTCTCTTGTTTTCTTTTAAACCCCCATTCAAAAGCTTTACCTGGATTACTAATAGGAAAGAGGGAGAAAAGAATGCTGGCTCCTTCAGAGGAATTTTTCAGGTACAGCATCGTTCAGCACTGCTTTCAAATACCGCTTTAGAATTATATACAACACCACTTCAAAAAGTACTTTAACACCCAACAGAATCCCCCCCCCTCCCCCACCACCACCACCACCACCATCTCCAAAGCATGATTCACTGCCCACCGGCCCCTCAGCACATCCATTTCTCTCATGGCTCCTTTCACCATAAGAGGGTTAAGTTATAAATGCACACCCAAGGACACCCACCTTAACCATCATCAATAGCATCAGTCCAACAATGGCCTACCGCTGTGGAAAAGAACATCTCTTTACTTTAATATTCTATTAAAAGTTGGTGAGGTGCCAGGAGGGACATGTGGATATCCCATTCGTCACAGGAACAAAGAAAACTCCTCTTCCTGTGCCCAATGTGCAAGAATTCAATAGCATTCAGAATCAAAAGCTTTTCTTTTGAGCGCCACACCAAAAGGTCTCAATGGCATTGAAAAGGTCTCCTCAACTGTGGCACATCATAACTGATAGAATATTAAATGTAGATATTCATTTATTGTAACTAAGGGGAGAAAGGGCTCCGAAATTGTAATTTGAGGTAAAACCAGGAATGTGAAAAGGAAAAAAATGGTCTGTTAAAATAGTATAAATAGTATAATAGTATAAGTGCAAAGTTACTTTTGAAAAACAAAAGAAAATGTGTTAAACACTGATATATATACACATACATCTGTGCGCGCACACACACACACACACACACACACACACACACACACACACACACACACACACACATATATATATATATAAAAATTAATGAATTTTTCTGCCAGACTTGGACAATAGGTCTAGTTGCGAGGTTTATATTAATGACCTTGGTCTAATCTGTTATTGTTTGTGTAGTAACAAAGAGGCGTGCACTATGGATTTAGTTAAAATTAAAGAATTAAAAATGTGTAATTGATGATATGGTGATGTTTTCTGTGAGGAAATTACTGGAAATGTGAGCGCTTTGATACATCATGCTGTTAAAACTTTTTTTCTTATTAACGGAAATGAGAATCTTTTGAGGAAATAAATGTTTTTAACAAAAGTTTGATTTACTGATATTCTAACATAACATTATGAAAGCAAAATATTTGCCTGCTGTGCTTGTAAACCTCCACATTTAACCCAACCGTGCAGTAAAACACTCACACCAGTGAACACTAGGGGGCAGTGAACACATTTGCCCAACCACGGCATCAAGAGAGCAGCTGGGATTATGTGCCTTGCTCATGTCTTGCTCTGTCTGGGAATTGAAGACTGGTTCCTCAACCACAAAGCCCCGGCTGCATTCAAGGTAACAAATCAGGTGTGTTATTTTTAACAAATAAATAACTGTCAGTATTGGAAACCTAGAAAAATACTCAACAAAGTTAGGCTGGTGTTACATATTTTAGGATTTAACACCAGCTTAACATTAACTGTTTTCCAAACATGTTCCAGCATGACAATGTCCCTGGACACAGTGAAGTCCATGTTGACATTATTTACACAGGTTGGTTTGGAAAACCACTAAAGTCACATTCACAGAACCCTGACCTCAACCCTACTGAACAACTTGGGGATGAATTGGAAGGTTGACTGCACCCTTCACTTTCTCGTCCAACATCACAGTCTTACAGTTGGTTGGGTAAAAAAGGTAAATACCCACAGCCATGCTCCAAAATCTAACAGAAAGCCTTCGCTGAAGAATGGAAGTTCTTATAACAGCAAAAACTGACTACATGTATAATAGAATGTTTCATGAGAACATGAGTGTGATGATCAGTTTACTATTTGTTTAGTACCACAAAGATGAACTTCTACAAAGTAAAGTTATATTAACTTTTAAGGGGATAATGTGATAAATATTATGTACTACCACTGTCACTGTGCTACAACAGTTTATAAACAGCATGTGTACAGATTTTTTTCACTTATTTCCTAATTTCTGTATCAGTCATGTTGATCAGAAAGAGTCCCTCAGGCCACTTTGCTCTACCATCAACCACCAGCAATCCATTAACCATTAAACCCCCACCATCAATACACCACCCCACACCATGCCCATCTTCACATGTGGCATTAATAACTATAATAATACGCTATTTATTTCAAATGTAGCAGACACAATGTGCTTTAATTATCAATCTTTTAAATTAAAGTGAAAGATTTGCCTATTGTGCTTGCACACAAAGGAATGTGACCTCTGCAATTAACTCATCCCAAACCGCAAACCACAGCACCTGGACAGCACCCGAACAGCAGTGCCTTGCTCAAGAGCACTTAAGTCGCATCTTGTCCGTTGCTGAGATTGAACCCGAGACCTTCCAGTCACAAGACTGGTTCCCTAACCACGAGGCCACAGAGGTCTTTTTAGTAAGGTTGTAAGTAAATGTTTGTGTATAAGCTGAAATTAAATCTTCCACCAGACTTACAAAGGTTTCTCAGATACTCATGTGTGTATATTGACACAGCTAACTCACATGTCACGATGCCTACAGAGATCAATAAAGGTTCACTTGCACAGACAGCTCAGAGCAGGCAATGACGGCTGGAAGACAGAAGTGGAAGTAATTTTGACTAGGCAAATAAAAGAAAATAACAAAGATGCTGGTGCTACCAGAACAGTCCATCCTCCTATTATACACTGCCATTTCTTATGTCACAACTGAATGATCACTGTTATTTATCTTAATTGATGGGTTTGTGTTGGATCACTTTCTATATTTTTCTATATCCTGAATAAAAATAAGCAGTTTAAACCATATATACCATAGATAAAACAACAGCCATAAATTCAAATTAAATGATCTGAAGTCGATCAAGTTGAGCTTTACATTAGCTAGTATTGTTCTGAGTAAATTTCTGCAACGAGTAAAACAGGAATGCGTTCCCAAATGTACAGAATTTTCTTGAATACTAATTACACATATGTACATATTATTTAGGAATAAATCCACATGTATACAGCTATGTAACAGAGGACCAACACTCCCAACTATTCCTATTATTACCAACACAGATGCAGTGAGCACAGACATCCATGCCAGGATGTGACATGGAAGCCCTCACAGTAGAAGCCCATGTTCTTTAGATCTCCATCATCCACAGATTTAACAGAATCAGCTACAGGGCCTGATGTATCTGGTTAAAATGAATTTATGACCACAGCATTTATGTGGAGCATTACTTCACTTACATGTGCCATCACTTCTTCTTGGTTTGAGAAAATCCCTCAAAGATTTACACTCAATTTCCTGTGACTAAAGCCAGCAATGTCATAATAAATGATATTTCAAGATCACTACTGTGTTCACGCCTACAAAAACAAATTACACTACTGATACTAAAAACAGGGTTTATCCGTATGAGATGTGACTGGTAGACCTCAGACTAGCATTTTTTTCAGAAGTTATTGAGAGAGAAACATAAAGCTGGATTTAATAGTAAAGCTGATGCACAGCTGAGAATCAGTGAACTAACTGGATGAATGGAGAACAGGGGCTCTATGGGAGATGCTAATGTGATATTTGAAAGCAGATATGATATAATAGGAATGGACAGCACACTGGAGATGCCAGCACACCAAGTTAACCTTCAATAATAACCATGAAATCAGACATTCGGAAAAATGAGTCATATTTGAGGGGGTCAAAAGTCAGGATTAACTGAAGCTGCTACGCTACCGTTTCTAATATAGCACAGGATTTTTTTGATGGAAGATGTCTAAATTGTTTAAAGAAATTTATTCAGAATACAGTGACAGTAATAGCAGCAGGCAGAAGCGGCCAGGCTTCAGGCACAGCAGCAGTTCTAGAATTTTATAACGCTGTGTGTACTTAATTGCCATTGACTAGGCACAACTAGTTTATCAATGTATTTTGTAAGTGTACTGTTAAAGCCTGTAACTCGTCTTTTTCCAACCGCTGTGGTTGTTCATTATCCTCTAGTCAGTCATCGGTGTTTCAGAATAACTGCTGGATAGATATTTTTGACTGGCAAACTTAAAGTAATGCTGTTTGCTGAAGAGTAGTGTGCTGTCATTGGATTGTCCTTGGATTGATTTCCTAGAACAGACATTGTTTTCTTCGCTTTTATTCTGCACTTACAGTATGCACCACAGTACACTTTATCAGGAACACTATATTAAAACTGGATATCAACACTATATTAAAACAGCCTCAATTTAATAAGACTGCACAAGATGTTGGAAACATTTCTTGGCCTATGTTGACATGATTGAATCATATATTTCCTGCAGATTTTTTAAAAGCACTTGACGCCCACATCCCAAAGGTGATCTATTAGATTCAGATCCATTGAGTGCGAAGGCCACTGAAGAACACTGAACTAACTCATTATCGTGTTCATGAATCCAATCTAAGACCTGTGGTTTTGTGACATTATCATGCAGGGAGTAGCCATTAGAAGATAGGGCACATTGCGGTAATGAAGAGATGCACATAGTGTGAATAGTTTATGCCATTCAAGTGACAGGCCCATTGGCTGGTAAGAAACCATTCCCACACAATTACCTCTACTAGGCTGGAGTATTGCCACAAAGCAGGTTGGGTCCATGGATTCATGCGGTTGGTGCCAAATTCTTACCCTGTGTGTTTCAGCAGTAATCAAGATTCCTCATGTTTGAATTTTTTTTTTTAATTACAGTTTGGGTAAGTCTGTAACCACTGAAATCTCAGCTCTCTATGTTTGGCTGACAGAAGTAGAACCTGATGTGGTCTTCTGCAGTCTGAAATGCTTTTCTGTTTACCACAATTGTACAGAGAGGTTATCTGAGTAACCGAAATCTTTCTTTCAACCCAGGCTGGCTATTCTCCGTTGAGCACTTTTATCAATCATGTGTTACTTTCTGCAGTAATATCCCTCACTGGGTGCTATTTTATCATTGCACCACTCTGAGTAAACTGTTGTGCGTGAAAATCCCAGGAGATCAAATAGAAATACTCGAACCAGCCTACCAATCTTACCACACCAAAAAAACAATGAGATTGCACTGTTTTCTCATTCTGATAGTTGATGTGAGCATCACCTAAAGCTGCTGGCCCATATCTGCATGTTTGTATGCATTGTCCTGGTGCCACACCCATGGTTGATTAGATAATTGCATAAATGAGTAGGTGTAAAGGTGCTCCTTATATAATGCTCATTGAGTTTGTAAATTATGCACAAGCCTAAAAGTATCTATATTGAAATATCAAAAACTGAATTCTCCAGCTCTGATCAGGCAGGTAGACTAAAAGCACTACACAGACCATTTAGCCCCAAGATGGTGCTCCCTGCGCTCCAATTAATCCTAGAATCCCGTAATTGCCATAATACAGACTAAATTTGCCACTGAGTGATCCAATT
>JAOVVF010000017.1:13869307-13889517 GCA_028565595.1 Duopalatinus emarginatus | reverse complement strand
AATCCCCCAACACCCCCTAAATCACAAATCAATCCCCAAAGACCCTGTAAATCACAAACCAATCCCCCAACACCCCCTAAATCACAAATCAACCCCCAAACACCCCCTAAATCACAAATCAACCCCCAATCACCCCCTAAATCACAAATCAACCCCACACACCGCTTTAATCATAAATGAATCCCCAAACACCCCCTAAATCACAAATTAACCCATACACACATAATAAAGCTCAAAAATAAAAGACTAAACACCCCCTAAATCCCGAATTAAACCATGCTCTCATCCTAAATACATGTTACTGATATCTAATCCGGCCTCCTGTCTCTCCATCAGCTGTGATTATGAATAAAGGTAGCTGTAAGGTTATTATACAAGCAGGCGCTAGTTAGTGATTATCAGTCTGAACTCTGCTAACTAACTACCACAGTAAACTAAACCACAGACAGTCACACTCACCACAGACTAAACACACACTTAATTAACTCACACACACTGTCAAAACTAGACTATTACATTCAAAAAGTAATAAAATAAATAAAACTACTCACGTTATTCACGGTACACTGTGTTACTCTTCACACTGGAGCTTCAGGAAACATTCCCGCGCCAACGATTCGTAAAGTTTTAGGGACCGTCATCAAATTATCGAGACAAATTAAAAGCAAAACATGTATATGATACGAGTCTTGCTTCGAGTCTCATATATTTCTAATTACCTGCACATTATTTAGATCAATATTTTATATCTGATTTATATATAAAAGGCTTTCTAGACAGAGTATTGATTTTTTTTTATTTGCCAGTCATAACATTTGAAAACGTTCCCTAAACATGGAGGCGTGCCATAAAAGTGGGCTTGCGCTGTAGAAGAAATAAAGGCGTGCGCGTGCAGCAGCACCTCAGTAGAGCTATCCGCTGCTCGCTGTGTGAGTGTGTGAGACCAAGTTCACGGTTAATTTGGAGCTCTTGAGTCTATTTTGCTCGCAGAAATGGCTGCTGTGAAGTCGTTTTACGATATTACGGCCAAAACTCTGACAGGAGAGGAGTTTAAGATGTCGTCTTTACAGGGCAAAGCGGTCCTGATCGAGAACGTGGCGTCTCTCTGAGGGACAACCACCAGGGATTACACCCAGATGAACGAGCTTCATGAGCGGTTCTCCGCGGAGGGACTCGTCGTTCTGGGGGTGCCCTGCAACCAGTTCGGCCATCAGGTAAACACACTTCACCTTGTACTCTTACTGACTGCACTAACACTGGGGTTTTGTAACTGAAGCCGTCTGAGAGTTGACCTGGTGCTGGTGCACACCTGGGGCGTCGTCCAGCTCAGGTTTCACCATGCTCTGTTCATGACACCCGAGTCTTCATATAATTAAAGTTTTATACTCTATCATAGGAGTATCCTTGCTAAGGATATATTACACTAGGATTGTGTGCAAAATTAAAGTCAGCTCGGACACTTACACTGCTGTCTTGAGGATTAAGTGATCATTAAGTAGTGCAGATGATGTACATAACATGCTGGTGATGTAGAAACAGGCCAGATAAGTTTCATTTCCTCTTGTAAGGAGGGTTTTCCTGTTGTGTGCAATGCCTTTAATTGGTCTATGTCTAAGTTAATGTACCTACAAGTCAACAAGTCAATTGTGCCACATCAACCATGACCCCTTTAATACAAAGCTGTCATTTTCTTGTCTTGTTTTTTAGCCACTTTTCTGTAGTCACCTGTTTACACCACCCTTGGCTTCAGTAATAAACAATAAGGTCACCTTCTGAGATCAGGAAACTGTAATTGTGTTTTTGTTTTGGTTTTTTTTTCTAGGAAAACTGTAAAAATGAAGAGATCCTGATGTCCCTAAAATACGTCCGTCCCGGAAATGGTTTCGAGCCAAAATTCCAGCTCTTGGAGAAGGTGGACGTGAACGGGAAAGACGCACACCCTCTGTTTGTCTTTCTCAAGGAGAAGCTTCTGTTCCCCAGCGATGAGCCGACGGCATTAATGGGTGATCCCAAATGCATCATCTGGAGTCCCGTGTGCAGAAACGACATCTCCTGGAACTTTGAGAAGTTCCTTATCGGCCCAGATGGTGTCCCGTTCAAGCGTTACAGCAGAAGATTTCTGACCTGTGACATTGAGGCAGACATAAAGAAGCTTCTGGGTATTGCCAATTAAAGTGTGTTGTAGTTGTGTGGTCTTTCGTAGCTGGTTGTGCCGTCTTGTGCACAGTGCTGCTGTATTGGAACTCTTACTTGATGAAGATGCTCTTTTAAATGTTGTGAAGGGCTGTCTGATGTTCTGTAAGAGTCCCAACTCCACAGTTGCATAGAGCTCATGTATGGCACAACAAGCCCTTTTGTGGATCAATAAATGTTCTTTTCAAGCCTTGAGGTTCCCGTTTCTTCAGATCTATTTTAGATTCAGTATCTTCTACATATTGGTACTACCACTCAGAGTTTTAATAATACTCGTGTTCAAAAATCTCTTCAGCTTTTACAAACCATAAGCCAAAAACATCACTTTAACCCAAGTGTTGTTAAAAGTCATCTTGAAGCTGTAAACTGCATTGTGTAAATCTGTACTGATTGGCCGTGTTAAATGTGAGTTGCCAATGTAAATCTTGGAAGCTGCTGTTTGACTTCAAACATCTGAGTGACTACATTAGAATTATTTAGAAAATTGATTTGTCATTGTTCTGTTAGACTTGCATATAAGCAATATGACTAGGACTTGTAAGAGGCTGTACATGAAATAATGACCTAATGTAGTTAAAGTACAAAAGACTTGGTTTGTCTTAAATATTAATCATTTACAAATCTTATGCATTCATTGATCAGTACTATGTTGCTGTATCTTTATATAACCACTGGCAACCATTATGGAAATATGAAATACATTTCCTGTTTATATAATTAGAGAAACTACTTCTCTTTACCAAAAAAAATAAGTTTTGCAGTGGGGGGAAATTTGCCAAGAATTTGCCACAGTTTCAATATAGCAACTTAGTTGACTCTTGAAGCTGCCAAAATCACTTGTTGAACTTTCAAAATCAAGTGTAATTACAATTTGTTAGAATGATTGCCCAAAATGTAGACCTTCTTGAACATAACGGACAAAACTAAACACTGAAACTACTATTATTGCTATGTGTTGTGGACAGCCGAGGACTGCCAAACAATACAGTGGATAATTGCTGCTTTGGGCCCGACTTGCTTTACCAAATATTATTGTGGGGGTGCATATAATCCTGAAACAAGTATTTTTGCAGTGTCCCCATATGTTTATACTCAAAATACCACACATAGTGCTGCTTATGGTTATTAATGGTGCCAGTAATTCTAGCACTGCTGGTAATTTAAAAATGAAATAAACATCACCCTCTAGTTAGGCTTCAATTCTTTATTGTCTTTTTGATTTCGTTGTTTTCAAAATCCTTGCACATATTGCCATGATAAATATCAGAACACAAAGAAGATATCCTATTTTGCAGATAGTACATGACTATTTACATCTAGGCAACATCTCTGAAAATCTATCTTATTAGATGGTTGTTTTTTATGACAATGTGACATTTTAGAAAATGCATTGGCCTGTATATTATGGTTCTAGGCTCCATGTTGTACAATATTGTAGCAGGAAATCAAGCATGTACTTATCACAGCCTGAAAAGAGATAAACACATGGGGACTGACCAACAGTTTTTTCATTTAGCAGATTTTCAAGACACGTGCATGCTGCTATTCCACAGAAAAGCATAAGATCAAAGATGCATACTGATTCTTAACACGCAGGGACTGTGGCGATAATATTCTCCTAGAATGTAAAAAAAGCAAATAATGCTGAAACCAATGACAGCAAATTGAAAATGTACAGGGTGGCAGGTAGGACAGGGTAATATTATAATTTAGTGGATGTATAAAGCCTCTACATCGACCTAGTTTCCTGCCAAGAGCTGCAGCCTTTTCAAGTCTCAAATTTAGCACCACTCTCGAGCAGTGGCTCGATGCACCTCTCTACCTGGCCTTGGAGGCGAGCAGAAAGTCCCAAAACAACATAAAAACCTACATAAAAATTCAGGAGTTCAATCAGAAGCACTGAATATTGCGAATGTGGTCTCAACCAAACAATAGCATCTATTATAAACTTCAGTGCATTTTAAACAAGCGGGACATGTAAATGTATCACTAAATCTAAAATTAAATCCACTCACACAAGCCCCCTTTTAACAATTCCTGGGGCAGAAAGGCAGCTAGTGCTAACATTTTAGAGAGCAGCACAATAATAAAGATCAGCAGTGTAATCATCTTTATCACAACTTTAGCTATAGTGTAGCCTATGCTATCCACTTCAGGCTTTAAGCCTTATAGGGACGTGTGTGTTAAAGATTTAACCAAAAGTCTCTGATGGTTAGTCAGTAGAGAAAAGCCTCCTGTTCACAGGCCGTATGGACAAAAGTATTTTTCTGAGAGGCACATTTGACTAAACACTTTGAGTATAATGGGAGACTGTAGAGGGGAAGATATAAAATCTTATTTTTGCATACATTTCCCCTGTCCTGACAATCTTAAATGCCACCAACCCATACAACTTTGGTTGACATAGCACAACACATTTGGCTTCTTTCTGTATTCTACTGGGAGACAGAAAACAATTTGCTTTCCATTGCAATAATTTGATGTGACATTTCGGACATCAGGCAAGACTGAATTTTCATTTTCTTTCTATTTCAAACCAAACAGCAGTGCAGGGAAAAAGTCAGGTCACAATTAACTAAAACTTTTCAGAATTTTCACTTATTTATTATCCTTTTTTTATTGTGTTTTTAATCCGTTCCTTGATTCATGGAAAATAAGAGTTGAAAACTTAAAAAGCAGAAACCGCTGAAGCTCCATGTCAAAGTGCTGAAAAACCTGGGATGTGAATCAATCATGATTTGTTCACGAAGCTTTTATTTCAGTGCCTGTGCCTAATGACTAAGGAGAGTCAGTTGGTGTCCATGTGGTCATCCAGGGAGTCAGAAGCTCCTCCGAGTGATGCAGAAGGAGTGGATCTGGATGCACCCTCTCCGTCTCGCCGCTGGTAGAAAAGCACGTAGGCTGCTTTAGTCTGAAAAGTAGCAGAGGATCATGTAATCAAAACATTGGGAGTCCGAAGATAAGATTTCAGTTATATCTACAGCACCTGTCATTGCAGGGAGTAAGAACCATTGGTATAAGTGACTCTGGGTCCCAATATGTTTTTGGGGTAGCCAGTTTCTTATTCACTCTGTGGGTGTATTTCTTCTTCTGTGATAAAATATGCACAGATGACTTTACACAAATAATATGGTACAAGCCAGTAAAGTACTCTTTTGACCATTGTGCAACGAAACTGACCTTTGCATTTGACCCATCCATGCAGCGAAACACACATACGCACTAGTGAACACACACTATGGCCAGTAAGCACACATGCCCGGGGAGCAGTTGGTGTTTAGGTGCCTTGCACAGTCGAGTCGAGTATTGTCGGTTGCAAGGATTGAACCAGTGTCCTTCTTTTCCCACAAGACCTTGGCTGCCCTTAATAGCATTAGGCCTGGGGTACGGTCAGCATCCAATTTATCCCTAAGGTGTTCACCAGGGTCAAGGTAGGTGCTTTGCCACCCCAACCTTGGCCAACCATGTCTTCAGGGAGTTCACTTTGTGCACAGGGTGAACCTAATGCCAGAAGAGTCCGTACGGAAACTGTAACGCTACAGCATGTAGAGACATCTCATACAGTTACGTACTTTTACGTATGATAGTGCGATAGTCAGGTGTCCACAAACTTTTTAATTCATGTGAAAAATAAAACAATGTGCAGTTACAGGGAAAATAATTAACAACTGTGCAGTACAGCCTCTCCCAAAGTGCTTTATTCCTCTTCTGTGAAACAAGTTAGTCCTTAAGGTTATTTCCGTTAGTTAAAAAGACAAAGTTTCTCATGTCTCAGAGAAAGAGCATGAGACTTTCTTATGTCAAACAAAAAAAAGCTAAAACCATGATGCATAAACATCTCACAAAACACTTTACCATATAAATTATGGTATTTTTATTATAACTTTTTAAAATTTGTTTACAAAGTCTGTGTTACTTGATGCTAAAGAAATGATAGCTTATTTAAGAAAGCCCATTAGTATAAATAAACCTTGTAATCAGAAATATAGTGAGGTTTTAATAATAAAGTTGTGCTTTGTAGCAGCTGTGGTCCAACCACTGGTTTATCTTATCTGTTAGACACGCTCGATGCAAATTATATATAAAAAATAAAAAATAAAACCCGAGAATCTTACCACTATCTGATCCTCAGAGGCAGAGGACACACTGCTGTCATCAAAGTAATACCATTTGCCATCAGTCTTATTTTTAGCATATGCGGTATCTGTAACAGGAAATGAAGAAAATTACTGTTTTAGCAACTGTACAAGAAACTGCCTTCCCCTTCATCAGTGCAAATACCAGAAGCATATTTATTGCTATCAGCTATATATGGACAAACTGCTAGCAATCATTTCTTAATTTACATAAAGCAAGCAAAGAAACCTGACATTTGGGGACAGAGAAACAGACACAAACCTGACACAATAGGGAACAGAAAAACAAAAGCTTAAAGAACAAATTATTTATTACTATCCAAGTGCATGTTAAAACACACAAATCTGGCCCTCAGTGACCGAGATAAGTTACATAAACATTAACATGCTCGGGGAAGGGGGGGGGGGGGGCTCTGCAGAGGAAGTAAGAGTTTCAAACAAGAGCACAGAATGTTAACAAAAAACTCACAGTGGCCTCCACCCATTCCTCCATAGTGGTTGGAGACAGCAACAAGGTCATATATATATGGCTCAGCTTTAGGGTCACAGACAAATTCAGACATGTCCAGATCTCTGTGGATGACAAGGCAGCAATGCATTAGAGCCACAGCAAAACATTCATAATCTATTCGCATTAATAGCAAGCAGACTGTTTGGGCCAATTCAAGCACTAAACCAAATGACTGTATAAACATTCAGCTGATCCCAACTGCTATTTGTCAAGGGCTTTGGGAACGATTCAGGTTTGTTTAAAGTAGCTGATAACCCAATACCAGAGTCTGTGTCGTTGTTCACTTGCGACACTACATTGAGAAATAACAGATGAACCCATCTCTAGAGAGAAAGAAGAAGCAGAGTTTCTTTTCACATGTGGAATTTCCTCACATAAACCTGTGATCCTGTATAGCAGGAAAATCTAAAAAGACTTCAGCTGAGCTAAAACATTCACACATCATATAAATCTGTATACACAGCCTGTATTTACAACTGACAGCAGCTATTTTCAGATCAATCCAGCAGGTACCCAGCTCCTAATAAAGATTAGCCGTTGAACTCTGGAAATCGTAATTGCACAAAAATTTAAAATAAATAAATGATTATTCATTATAATTTGTAATTATAATGTAAATATGTTTATTTTTTTATAAACTTTTCTAATAGATTCTAAAATTAAAAATAGAAAAAAAATAATCAGCCGATTTTAAAATAAAAAAAAAGTAATAAAAATAATTAATTAATTGCCTCCTAGTTATCATTTAACTGGAAAATATACAACACTCTTCACTGCATTGTTCTATATAGATTGATTACATTAAGATATAAAAATACTTATCCAAAGTCTAGACATGGGCAATCTAAAAAGCAACGAGCCTGCAACACATAATTATGCCTTATCCACTGGCAAGATGACAGAGCTGATGCTGTTTAAACATGCTAATCTATTACGTATTCACAATGCACGGCAGACACAAATGACATACTATAGCTGGTTTACATTTTGCATTTTCAGCAGTCTTATAAGATTATTACTTATCACACTGTACGAGATGACTCTAATAAAAGCGAATTCTATATCAGACTGTGCAAGAACATCTGTAGGTCAGATTATATTATGAAAGCTTTCTAACAATAGACCTGTGATAACAGGAAATTCCCATAATTCTGCTTACACCAACATAATCCAGGCTCATGCAGAAAATAGGCTCGTATATACAGAAAGAAGTCGCTGTTATAATAGTAGCAATGAAAGACAAAAAGAGGAATCCAGTGAAGACCTGTGCCTTTTAGACAAGCATCATAGCAGCAGTCAATCTCAGATGTTAAATCATTTCATCTTCCTCACAATGGTTTCATCAGTCGCCTTTTCGTCACAGTGGAAATTAAGTGGGCTGTGGATCAGCATGTCACATGCGATCTAGACCCATGATCTTAACACACAACCCAAGAAATGTCAGCACTATGGAATTTTCCCACAAAATCAATGCATTTGTCTACACATCACATTGACACCCTTATATACAACATGCAACACATAAATGCTTTAAGATCTTTATGCCAAGAGTGATGGTGATCAGTGAAAGGTTCGCTGCAAAGTGTCAGTTGATACACTATCAGGTAACAAAATAAATTTTTTGACTGATATTTAGCAGAAAGAGGAAATTGAAACCAGGAAGTAGAAACAGCACCTTATCAGAGACAAATGTATTAATAATAATAATATAAACATTATTAATATTACAGCAATGGCCAAATTTCATTTATACTTTTTACTTATACTGCGGTTACTTAAGTTTATAAAAACAGCACAACTTTAGTGACCTGTAGAGGTTTACTCCGAACTGCTATGTCCTCCAAACTTATCATAATCATTAAGAATGACAGCATTCAGTAGAATATAAAATAATAGATTAGAAATAAATGCACACAAGACTATGCTTGTACATGTTTTATCAGCATGCTGCCATCTGGTGGAGAAAATGTTCTTTCATGTAAAAATAAAAGGGAGAGGGGGAGGGGGGTCATACCATTCCTTGTTAGCAATCCAGGTTTAGTTTTATATGAGCTGTTTGTAATGTCCGCCACAACATGTGAAGAAATGTATAAAACACTTATCTACTAAGGCTCTTGATATAACATATGCGCCACTTTAAGGTGGAAGGGTAAGTGTGTTTTAAGGTGGAATGAAATATGTGACCACACAATACTAGATGCTTCATACTGGTAGCTGTAGAAGTGATGACCTAGTTGCCCATATGAGTTCTACAGTAAACTTAAATATTTAAGCTGTGAAGATAAAACTCAGTTTTTTCCACTTAACATGATTAGCTACAATAGAGTTTATGGCTGTAAGAAAAAGCCCATGACCACTAATGTAATGTAATGACCACTCATATAATCTTTTTCATTAGGCTACTTTAAAGCTACGCTAACTTTCAGTGACATCGTTGTTTCCTATTTATTCAGAATTGATTAACACAAGCTTCCTTTGGGAGAGATCCTGCAGAATATTAATCTAATTTTCAGGACAAGAAAGTGGATGACAGGTAGCATGCAGTAGCTTTGTGTGTGTTTTTGTGGGATTGACCAGCTGGTAATTTTGCTCTATAGTATATTGTTTACGACCCCTGACTACAGAGGTTGTTGTGTGGTATGTGCCAGACATTACAGTAAGTAAGCAAGACACTGTAAGGATTGTAAGACTTAAGCACACACGCTGTACTGGATTCCCTTTACACCTTAACGCCCCCACCCCAAAAAAAAAAAAATTTAAAAATTAAATAAATAAACACACACACAAACAAACAAACAGTCATTGTATAATTCGAATCCTGACAATAAGTCATCCATTAACTATATCAGCATTAACACAAACCATGGAAAACATATACATTATAATAATAATAATAAAAAGTCTGACCTGATGGGGAAATCAACTACAGTATCCAGTTTGTCTCTCCAGCATCTGTTGTAGGAGAAGCGTTTTAGATGAACCACCAGAATGCGGGGTAAAGACCACAGGTCAAATTTCTTCGTAGCCTGCTGGTGCTTCTTACAGGTGGGGCAGTACCTGAACAGTGAAATAGCACAAACAAGCTCAAAAAAGAATTTTTACCAGAAACCAGCATCTACCATTTTTTTCTAGCATTCACTATAATTAAGTAAAATCCCTTTCTACAGTCCATCAGCATGGTGCTGTTGATTTTATATGAGAGCATCCTACCATGGATCGTGCTCTCCCAGAGTCTCCATGGTAGTGAAGAGCTCGATGCATTCCTTCAGAGCCACAGTGGCCTTCTTTTTCTGAGCTTGCATCATGCTCTCATGTTTCTCGTAAGCCTTGAAAGGGAGACAGCAGAACTGACATCACTCTGAAGAGTACAATGTTCAGACTTCATCGAAAACAATATATAAACTATTCTAACCTCTGCCTCCTGGTCGTTGTAGCACAGCCTTTTGGTTTCTGAGTCCCAGTCGATGGCTATTGTGGAATGTGCTGCGAAGATAATTTTATTGGTTTACTCTTTCATTGGTTACTCAAATATTCAGAATGCTAAAACAAAATGTGATACAAAAGAAATGACTATTAGTTACATGTGAGTTTGAGGACATTGCCAACTAAGGGACTGATGTTAGCTGTGCCATAGGAGTTCACCATGCTAAAAGAGAAAAGCTTAGGCCGGGAGGAACAAGTCTTTCCAGTAGTAGTAACAGCAGGTCCATTCTCAGGCTCTGAGGTCTCATCCTCCCCATCGACAGTCTCGGACTGGCTGCTTTCTGGATCTGGGCTTACCTGGTGGTCCATAGCTTCCTCTTCAACTGGAAATATCCCCAAAAAGAAATATGACCAACCCAAGTTGGCAATTATTTACTGAATCGATAAATAATTTAATTATCAGATTAAAATCAATGAATGAGTAATTGCAAAACACAGATATAAAATATCAGCCCTCTAATCAAAACCGAACTAGGCAAAGTAAAAAAGATTTCTTTTCTTACCGTCACACATGCCATTGGGCCCATTGCACGTGTCAGAGTGGTTGCTTCCAGTAGTCGAACAAGCACTGCCAGATGCCCCGTTGGACATTGGACTGCTGCAGCCACTTAGCCCTGCATTGTGGCTAGACCCCAAATCTCCTACATCTGAATGGCTACTAGAGGACGTGGCTGTAGCAAACGCTCTGTTATCCATCGTGGTGCCATGTGAGTGCTTCACATAACGTCTGAAGAAACCAAGCAAACCGTACACAAATTAAATCTGTACAGCTTTATGTATGAGTGTTTAACAACAAAATCGCAGCCCCTACACAGTTTCTAGGGGAAACACTCACCCAATCCTCTCCAGCACACGCTGATACAATGTGTCTGGGGAGAGGTTGTGACGAGGAACAGTAATGAGAAGTGGCTGCCCAAACAGCATTGTGCACGAGGAGCCTCCGCTGTGCTTAACGTCTCTCTCCCTGAAGTATACTGGTAGATTCATCCGTTCACTGTCCTCCTCCAACACCTCATAGCTAAAACGCATACAGTAGCACAGCTGTCATATTCTCAAGCTGATAAAATAGCCAAAGCACACAAGCAGGTTTTGGTAATTAAATACATTCAATGAATTCAAGTGCATGACTCACATAAAAATGTCATCTTTTTCCATAATGTGGCTCAGACCTTCATCCTTTCTGTAAATTTTATGGAATCTGTGATTGTAAACATCAGCCACAACCATCTAGACAAGAAAAACAAAATAGAATAAAGCGTACACGGATTACATTTAAACAACAGCTTAACAATAGGTAAGGATAAAATTGGTAGCAAAAGGTTTAAAAGAGTCTCACATTCTCTGCAGGAACTCCAGACAGCTTGGCCAATGAACTGCACAGGTCTGACACTGAACCTAGTTTAGGGACCACCACACGATACTGGGAAAGATAGAGAAAAATAAAAGGGATAAAGATGATCATGATGATCATTTGATCCTGTGTGTCCATGTTAACAGCATAACTAAAAAGTGAAACATTTGCACAAATGATGTAAAAATAAAACTGAAGGTCCACGTTCAAAGCATTTATATTCCATTATGATTCAAATACAGGCAGGTGATACAACTAGAAAAATGCTATTGATTCATACTTGCATGGGTCTGGACTGAGGGTCATTGCGGACCAGAAACACCTCCATGGTGCGATCTTTCTTCATGGGCAGTGGCAGTGTGAGGTAGCAGAAAGGGTCAAAAGTGACAGACACTTTGGAGCACTCAGGGCAGACCAGCGTGGATTTGAACAGGCCATGGAAGATATCCACGATGATGGAATCGTTACGTAGCCGATGATTCTTCCATGCCTCTTTAGCCACAATCTGTAAAAACATGACGAGATTTGAGTTTTTCCCTACACAAGGGAATAACATCACTGCTGTGCTTAGCTAGACCAGTTGTTTACAATGTGACGGTAGTCCTCTTACTTTTAAAAAAAAACCACGAATACAGATTTACAAATGTATACACACACGCACACAAGACATCATATGTAGAATAACAAATCATTTTTTAATCTGTTACATTATGACAGAAGGCAAGGAAAACATCCTCTAGGCAGATTCTGTAGATATGACAACCACTCATATTGTAAAAGATAAATCATTTCATAACTACTTGTGAAATACCTCATCTGGCCTGCCCTCTGCATCCCTCAAGGCCAAGTAAGGCTTCTTCTTGACACGATTCAGGTCTTCGTGTAGGCCGTCAAGCAAGAACGCCAGAAGCTCTTGAGAGTCCTGCTGCTGGTACCCTGAGAACTGAGGGGCAAAACGGCCAACCTGCGTCTGTGCACAAGAGACACCATACCTCGCAATTAGATCTTTCAGGATAGCTCTTATCTTATCACTTAGAGCCTTCTAGTCCAGGCATGATGTTTTGACATAAATCCCACCCTGATTAACTAAAATTCTAACAGCATAGCTTGTTTTTCAATGATTTACTTTAAAAGTGCGGGGAGCCACGTAGCTGCTCCTGCTGAGCCACATCTGTTTAATCAAGTCTGCAAAGGCCTCAGCGATCTCCCCTCGCATTCCTAAGGGATTCTCTCGGTTGATCTCGGCTTCATACTGGTCCTCCAGAAAATATTCTGTCAGTGGGGGTGAATTGCTCAGACACTGGAAAAGATAAATGAGGAATACACAGCATTTCAAAACAAACACAGGTCACACAACAATGTCAAAGATCAGAATCTTCAGTTTGTGAAGTGACTCATTGACTGGTGTGCTTGTAGACACAGAGGAATTCAATCTCTGCATGTAACAGAGCCATACAGTGAAACACACACAACGACACACTACAGGTCATAAACATCCCACCCATGGCACCTGGGGAGCAGCAAGTGCCTTGCTCAAGGGCACTTTAGTCGTGTCTTGTCAGTGCGGGGATCAAACTGGGGACCTTCTGGTCACAAGGCTGGTTCCTTAACCACCAGTCTACTGCTGCCCTGATTACACGCAAGTGTGAGTATAGTGCGTGTATGTACCTGGAGCGCAGAGTTCATGAAGCAGGTGTTGCCCAGATTGCTGAGGCCACACAGGCCAGGCTGAGAGGCAGACTCTCTATAACTATAGGATGAGCTGTACGAGCTGTATTCTCCCAACCTGCAGAAGAGGAACAGCTGTTTTATCTCTTTGCATAAATATTAAATGTGTGACTAAAATTATTACACAGATTTTTTAAACTATAATGATGATATATAATGAAACCAAAGAACAGCAACAACTAAGTTCAATATAAACACTGTATTTAGATAATAAAATAAGATGTGATATAGGAACGGACCGGATACCACCAGAGGTGCTGTTGTTCAGCATATAGCTCGAGTTGCTGCTGCTGTCTCCATTGGTCACTGTGGAAGAAATGGTGGCAGAGGAATTGGAGGACAACTTTGGTGATGTTGTAAAAGTCCTTGAAGTGGCTGTACTGGACCTGGAGGGAAAAAACTGAGTGAATTAATAACATTGCTCCACAGCAACTGTGATGGCAAAAAGGCTGGAGGGTGTAAAGGTAAACTGAACATACTCACTTGGGATGGGAGGCTTGTCTTGGCCATGTGCCATCTTCATTCTTTCTCTCAATCACAAGTACCTGAGGGCAAACAGATCAACATTAGTAATACTGAAACAGACACACACGCTGGTTAATATGCTCGGTTGCTGAGACAACCTGGTGGTGTTTGAACTGCAAACCAAAAATCCACTTCATTCTTTAGACTGTAGTCATATTTGCCATGTCGGCAATGGAAGTTTAGAAAGTTTGAAAGTATTTTGGGATCTTTATGGACCTGAATATGATTTTTATGGCCTTGAAAACATTAACAGAGATACAACATTCGATATACATAATATTCAAAACTGTATTTTATGGCACTATATTTACATGAGATTATACACCATGACTGATTATAGTGATCCTGCCCTGCCCTTTTGCCAGTTTTCCATGTTGCTCTTTTCACAGATATTTGGTGCATAGAAACATGAATCCAACTGATCTGCATGTCCAAAAAAAAAATTGAGCCACATGAACCATATTTGTTAGTCATATTATATGTCTTTTAAGCTGTTTAGAGAACCATTACCCCTAAATTAGTTATGTCAAAGTAAAAAAACGGATAAACACAGAGCTTAATTGTACTTTGAGGTGGATTAATGGGAGTGTTAAGCCTTGGGCAATTTCCTACCTGGCCCTGAAAAAGCCCGGCATCCTGAACTGTGCTGTCAGGCTTGTTTAACTGTTCATAGGTATTACTCATGTACTTGTTCCACAACCGAGTCTCCTTTTCTGAAGGGATATTAAAGAGAGTCCTCATCTCTTTCTCAATGGTATCTGAAGCAGGATGACAAACCATAAAAGAAAATTAAACAATGTCCAGGGTGTCTGCATTTATTCTTATGACCACACCAAAAACATTAAACACACATTTTTACTAAAAAAAAACAACACATTTAGGTTAAACACATGATGATGATGTTAAGTCCCAGTACTGAACATTAACTTTTACTTATAAGAGAACTTTCTTTGACCTTTGGTTGAATTATCACTCAGGTATAAATAGAAGCAGTCATTAACTGTATTAACTGTATCGCATATGTGCATGTTGATCACTGAAATATTGCCTAAAACCCTTAAAATATAATATCCATATTATATATAATATCCAATATCCATAAAACATGAATGACAATGTAATATTTATTAAAGCAGATATTTTTTAATTATTTTAAGAAAGTACAGGCACTCTAAATGGAATGATTCTCCTACACAATTTAGTGATATAATTCAAGTAATCAATGATATAATTTAAGATTAAGGGTTTTAAAATCTCTGACATCTAAAACGATCAACATTTAATCTGTGTGAAGTCTTAATGAAGTCATGATGCTAAAGTTGACGCTCTCATACCAATAGTGTCAGCTTTGCTGAAATGGCGGGTGACCACATTGTCCATGTTTTCATTCTCACACAGGTTCAGCTCCAGCAGATAGACTTCCACTTTGCAATGCTTCACAAACATGCCATGCTCAACAACCTGAGGAAGATGCGGAGAAACAAAAAACTAATTAAAACATCTGATTGATTTAAATATGCATAAATATGCATATATTTATATGCATAGTTAAAATGAAAACAGTTATGTTAAAAACACTGGCCACTGAAAAACAAAGACAAAAAAATAGAAAATAATAAATATTATCTGCAGAATTATTATAATATTAAAAGCTTATATATTCCCACTCCTGCACGAGGGTTGTGCCACATTCTGATTCCTGTTTGCATATGCATTAGTGCAGGCATACGTATGCTGCATATGTACACAAGATCGCCATTTGTTTCCTACTCCCGTGGCAGATTCTAGTACTTTATTTCAAACACAGTAAACATTACAACATTGCCAAAAAAAACCCCAAAGGAATTACAATTGCAAGCTAACTTCATTTATCAGCCTGTATGCGAGATGTGTCCCTTTCTGTGCATGCATATGTCAAAGCCCAATATAATATTCTCACCAAAAACAACAGATATCATGATTAATTATGCAGCATCGGTATCTACTCTAAAGCAGTTCCTGCTGACCCTGCTGATAAAATTATTATGCCTGCCTTTATGCTTCTGAATTGGTGGAAAGGTTAGTTTTCCTGTCTCTGTTTAGGCTACTAGCTTTAGATTATTATAATACTCGCCATTATCACACAAGCCAACTGTACAAACTAAAAAACTGCACCAAACTTGCTAGCAAACAAACAACCCAGGTTTCATGTCAAAAACTACACTTTCACAAAGGGAAAGAGAAAGCATGTTACCTTCCTGACGATGGGCCGCTGTCCTTCTAGACATCCGTACCAGCTGACAAGGTTATTCCATGCTTCTGTAGGCACTAGGACATAATCTAACTCATCTATGAGATGTTCCTTCAGCGTTTGGGTTTCCTGGTCTGCAAAACATACATAGACAATATACAAATGTGAAATTGGCAATTATTAGAGGCAGGGAAAATCTGCCTTTAACCGCAATGCCTAGTTCCATGGTGAACACATCTAGAGAGTATAGCATGTAAATTCCCATGAACCATGTGTTAGCTTCATCTTTCCCAGCATCTGTTTTTGTAGTAGAAGATAAATACAATACGTCCAAAGGTTTGTGGACACCTGACTACGACATCCATATTTTTTTTTTTATAAATTCTGAATATAGTTCCAATTTTAAGGTATAATAACCTCTTCTCTTATGGGAAGACTTTCCACCAGATTTTGGAGCATGGTTGTGAGGATATTTGCCTATTCAGCCACTGTATCTTATTGTTGCTGTGTAGTTTGTGTAGTAGGTCTTACATAATTCAGTATAGTACACCATTGTAAAACAGTACACCTACTCCTTTACTGTTTATCACAGTTAAGACTTAAATGTTCATTAGAACCCATTTTATCAAATACGCTTATCGGAAATCCGTTCACATTTTCGCACTCAGTGTATTTATTTAGTGCTTATCTTGCTATATAACTTGCACTAGATAATTTATTGTATTATCTGTTATTTCTACCTACACTGTCATTTACTTAGTGCATTGGTGTTACAGTTAGTGAAAACAAACTATGCATTTGACCCACCCATACAGTGAAGCACACACATATACACTAATAAACACACACTGGAGGCAGTGTGGTAGGCAGCCCCTATCTGCAGCACCCAGGAAGCAGCTGAAGGCAAAGTGCCTTGCTCAAGGGCACTTCAGTCAAGGCTTGTCAGTTGCAGGGCTCGAACCTGGGACCTTCTGGTCTTGAGGCTGGCTCCTTAACCAACAAGCCTATGGCTGTCCACACCTACAAGATGGTTAGTAGTCAGACGCTTGGGAAACATGCTAAAACACATCAGGCACCTAAATTACGATAGGTAGCAGACATTTTTACTATTAATAAGCAACTGTGAATGCTTTTATTTTATTACTTTTGCTTATTTCTTTCTGCCTCTTTTTGCTGCTCCTGTTGTAATGTGTGAATTTGGACACAAACAGAAACTCACAGGCAAATGAATTTCTGTAAAACCTTTCCCACCCTGTCTACATTTACAACATTTGGCAGACACCCTCAACCAGAGCAATTCACCCTTAACACAACAATGCAAAGTCTTACCTGAAAAAAGTCCAGAGTTGTCGATGGGTCCAGGATACAAGTTGTGTTCTCCGACATTGTACATATCCCAGCTATCAAAGCCCACATATTTCTTCCACTGTTTGAACCATCGACTGTCGATCAAAAACCTACACAAGACAGCCAAAGCGGGCAAAGACTGTCCATCACAAAATAAAGACTTGAGAAAATAAGAGAGTTATAGAAAGAGGACTATAGTGAGCAGCCAGCACTCAGGTCTTAATCTGATTTTTACACTGATGCCTGTTCACACTGTATAAACTCATTAGCAGAGGATTCCCTTCAGTACTCAGTAGCCAAGACAGAGAAACTGTGTGATCTAAACTCAAGTAAACTTTCCTGATGAAACCTAATAATTACTAATAGCAGTAATATTAATAATACTTCACTCAGGACAAAAGTCACTTACTGCTTTACACAGAGCAGAAGCAGCCCATTGTGAAGCTCACAACTGAGCACCAAGTTACCCAGCTAACTGACAGTCAGAAGCTAACTCTAAATATCTCTAATTATTATACAACACCATACAAGCGCACAAATATTTCACACTTTACTTACTGAAATATCTGCTGATTATATTTAGCTGTCACAGTCTCTGGGTGTTATCCAGTGCCCATGACAAAGCAGTCACATCGGTTTGTTAACTAACGCTAGCTAAGGCTAACTAACTATAGCTAGCTCAGGTGCTAAAACGACTAAAATGTAAACAGTCGAGTAGCTAGCTTAGCAACAAATTCACTTTAAATAATCCACTTGCCTGTTTATCAAGTTTCCTGATAATAAGTTATATTAAAGAGATTATATTATAAGTCTTACAGCTAGCCTTGCTGTACTGTAATAGCATAGCATGCGAGCTAACATGCTAGTCAGCGGTCTGAATAGCTATGCAGAATATTATCAGAAAATTACAAGTAAACAACAGTCCCTAGCTGAGTAGCGGGACATTTTTTTATTATTATTATTTAATTATCAACCGTTTTAAAACTTAAACCTGAATTCCGTTTTGTTGAGTGTTTTAACAGCCAGGGAATTTAAAGCCCTGTAATGGCTAACAACATGCTAATAACATGTTAGCCGACAACATAGTTAACCCAGCCGGTTAATTTTCGCCTAGCTACGCCGCTGGCTGTGCCTCATTTTAGCTTAATAACATGATAAAAACAAAACAACGAAATTATTCTCAGAGTAATTAATTAACTTCTTGTGTGTCAACCGTATTAGCTCGTGTGTTAACTGTTCAACTACCTTAGCCTAGCTTAGCGAGCTAGCCGCTAACCGTTTCCTCTTGAGCCGGGCTGACTGAAGCGGAGTTCGGCTCCAGTGAGCTAGCACACAGCTCACAGCAGCTACACTACACACGTTTGGATGACCAGCTAGCTAACTTGAAGTCAATGAAACTGCTATGTTTAAATCTCTTACCATTCGTCTCCTTTTCGCAGTGTGGTCTTCAGAAGAGATCCGATTGTTTGCTTTTGACTATCGATTGAAGGAAGTGGGGTTTGAGCAGGCACGGGCTCCGCGACAGGCTCTGCTGCGTTACCCGGCTCGGGTCCACCTCCCTCCGCCATAGCGCGCTGAGTGTAGCCGCTTAGGGCGAGTACAGCTGGAGGAAACACTGCGCTAGTGTGGCTAAGCTAACTACACACACACACACACACACACACACACACACACACACACACACACACACACACACACACACACCTTCTGAACTGCGTCACTTATATATTCATAAATCATATTCTCCTAATATAAGACAGCTAGCTATATATTTATGTATTTATAGTCATACATAATAGTATATAATACAATATAGCCTGGAGCTAATGCTAACTGAGGTTTGCTTATAAAAGATACTCAGTGATACTGTGTGAACAAGATTCAACACATGCTCATATAAATATATCTGTCTGTTAAAAATACATACATATTCTTACTACACGTTTTTTTTAAACAATGCTAAAGGAAAGATAAGTGAGTCATGCTAGTCTTTACATAATTGTTTATATTCACTGATGTAAAGAGCAGATAACTACATCTCTAATTAAGGTAGTTAATTATGGCACACAACACAATCATGCTTTAGAAAATGGGTTGTATTATAGATGAACACTTCTTGCAAATACATCATGATGTCAACTATAAAAAAATGAAATGTTACAAAACAAATAAATAATAAAAGCAAAAACAATGAATTAACAATATAATATCTGTTAAGACTATCAGTTAATTCAAGGAACCCTATTTAGGGTTGTGGAGGACAGTTTGTGAATCCCTGCTCAAATACAACTGAAGATAATTATCAGGAGTAGAAGTTGTTAAGCAGGAAATTAGGCAAAAACAAAACAAAACAAAACAAAACAAAAAAAACTTAACACCAACCCTCATAAAGACTAAAAAGAGTTCACTGTTAATAAAAGACAACTCTTAATACAACTGAATAGCAATTGGTCCACTGTCAACAACACATCTAATAGTTTTATTAAATGTTGTTAATCATCTGGTCAAATAAAATAAATCAAATACACAGGGAATGTTGCTATATGAATATGCTGGGGTATATGATTACACTAAATTATACCATAGGTTCAGCTTGATGTTTCAGTTACACCAGACATACTTTCAGTACCTGTTTCATGACTGATGAAATTAGCATTACAGGATATACCCCAGGCCACAAGCTATTCTAATGGTTCTATTTTTTTT
>JAOVVF010000017.1:13792881-13859411 GCA_028565595.1 Duopalatinus emarginatus | reverse complement strand
CTGCAGGTATGATGTTCATTGTGTAATATTTGTAGTATATATATATATATATATATATATATATATATATATATATATATATACATATACATACATACACACATATACTGGAAACAAGTTTTTCTCAGCTACTTAATAAACACTAGGGTTAGGGTCAGGCTTAGTTATTTATTAAGCTACTTAATAAACGTTAACTAAGGCCAAAAAATTGTGGTTTAATCCATTGTTTTTGTCATGTTCTACATTTTTTCCAGGTTATTTGTAAAATAGTAAAGTAATGTAAAATCAGCAGCTGCACCTATAAATCTGACATAATTTAAGATGCACCTGTAAGATGTAATATCACGAACACCTCTATGTTTATGTGGATATTCAAGCTAACTTACAAGTACATCTCTCCTAGGTGAATTAAGGGACTAAACCAAGATACTTACAGACCAGGTGCCCAGCAAGCTGACCAGGAAGTTGCCACTAAAGCGAGTTGAGAGCATTTGAGAGATGACATACAGGTTGGAAACCAGAGCAGACTGCAGGATGATGGGAATGTTAGAGGTGTAGAAAAGCTTGATGGGATACGTGTTGTACTGTCCACGGTAACGTGCAGATTTGATTGGCAGATCGACTCTGAAGCCCTGAAGGAAACAAAACACAATTTCTTTTACATTTTCTATGTTTAAATGTAAAATTACAGAATTAATTATTACTAATGCTACTGTGAAAAAGCCATCTTGGCTTTACACACCTGGAAATATATAACCACGGCAAAGACAAATATGGTAGCAATGAGGTTCATGAGGTTAGGTAGGTTCTGCCTGTAGAAGGCCTCTCTCAGAGCTCGCACTTTGTCAGTACGAGTGGCCAGCAGGTGGAACAGAGCAATGATGGAACCCTCAAACTCAGTGCCTACAAGGAAACAAGCAAATAAATTCATAATCTGTTGATATTAGATAGTGAGCTGACAAAGGCTATCTCTTCTACACAGAATATGCATCTAAGAGCAAATTTGACTAACAGGACAAAGTCAGACAAATAATGGAGAAAATCAATAGTTTAATGGTGGTTGTACAAATGTACACATGGCCCAAATAGAATTGTTTGTAAACCGACTGCAGACCATACTACATTGAACCGTATGAACATCAGTGTTTACCTCGGCCTGTGTTGACTGTAGTTGGACTGAAGGCTTTCCATACGATTGTTTCACAGATGTTTGTGGCAATGAAGAGAGAGATACCTGAACCCAAACCATAGCCCTTCTGCAGCAACTCGTCCAGAAGCAGCACAATCAAACCTGCCACGAACAACTGTACAAGACAGCGTACAGTCAGTGCACAATAAATACTAGTCACAATAACACATTCCACAGAGGTGTAATTTCAGCCGTAATTCACGCTTGTGGTGTTTTTATACATGTAGTTTGGTTCCCTTGGTCCAGCCCAAACAAGAAATGATCCATTGTTAATTTTTATTCCCGTTTTGCATAATGATATCATCATACCCAAAACGAATTGCACCAGAATTCATTTGGAAATGGACCCATGCATTTTAAATATTATGTGAAAGTGAAGTGATTGGTCTACGGTGCAGAGGAATTTAACCTCTGCATGTAACCCAGCCATGTAGTTTAACACACTATTTAAAGTAAACATTAGGGTGCAGTTTACTACCCAACTAGGCATGACAGAGACATGTGATATTTACTTATTGTAATGAACTAAACTATACTATAGAGCATTTACACAAGGGCTCGTTATAATCTAAAAAATGCTGACTAGTATAAACCCACCCTTACTCTACATGAAGAACCAGCCATGTCAATATGCTGACTACTAGTTGAAGGATTTCCAAAGAGCACTGTTTTATTATGCAAGATAAGCCAATTGGCAAGTTTATCTAAGCAGCACCCAAGGCAACTGACAAGCTTATCTGAAAAAAAATGTGAGGCTACAGGCAAACACCAAGAAGAACAGTACAACAATGTAATGCTTCTCACCTGAATGATGATGAGCAGACAAACGCCAGCACCCATCTCTGAAGGGTCTCCATACATGCCAGTCATGACATACACAATAGCCTGGCCAATGGTGATGATCATTCCAAACACTACCAGGAAATTAACACAAGGTTATACCCTGTTTTAATCATATCCTAATGAAAATAATGTTCTGAATGTCATGACAACATGGTTGGATACGAGAAAAAGCAGAGGCTTCATACATTTCTGGGCACCATTAAACAATGCTCTGTCTTTTGGTGTGTCTCCAACCTCGATGATTTTAGCGCCAGCCAGTAGCTGCATGATGAGACCTGAGGTGACGATGGGAGAGATACCCAACTCCATCAGGGTACCTGGAACAAAGATATATGCATCATATAACTTGCATCAATAAACTACAATACTTACAAAAAGACTAGAACCGATAACAACGTAAAATACTGAGAGTGTTTTGAGTAAATTGTAAAGTGTAGTAAAGTGTTCAGTCTATTGTGCTTGCACACAGAGGAACTTGTCCTCCGCATTTAACCCATCCATGCAGTGACACTGGTGAACTCACACACTAGGAAACAGTGAACACACATGCCTGGAGTGGGCAGGGGGCAGCCCCTTCCTGGGAGTTTGAATTGCTAAACAGATTTTTTAGTACTTAAGAACACTATGAATAAAGCTAGTGATGTCTTACAATACACTCAAGCCGACAAGCCCATTATGTCTGCTAGGAAATGAATATCTAACCACAGAACCCGTCTCTTTGGGTTGTTGGCTATAGAGATTGTTGTGATGCATTTTGCCAGTTTGTTGAATAAGTCACTGAAAACACAACAATGCAAACTGAAGGTAAACTACTAATATCCAACATGCATGTCTACCTAGGACAAGTGCACTGTAGTTTACTATCCAACTAGGGATAACAGGCGCATTTGTGATATTTACATTTTACAGATTTCAAGCTGGAGATGTTTCTGAGGCATTAAAACCCTGAATAACTTATTCATCTATGCAGAATATAATGGTTTAGGGATATTTAAAAACATGTTCTGCTTGTTGAGTGTATAGTGAATCAACCACAGACTTTGTCAGAAGTTGTCTCTGGATTAAAAAAAGGCATTTCTTGGGAAAAATACAAACTTGTCTGTGTGGCTGTGTGTGTGTGTGTGTGTGTGTGTGTGTGTGTGTGTGTGTGTGTGTTTATGCACCTCTGTTGGAAGCAAGAATGACTCTTATCCAGTAAAAGGGATCCGCAGAGTCTGATGACATGATACCGAACAAGGGAATCTAAGAGGGGTAGGGATCAGATATATTGAACATGGCATAATTAATGCTGTTGTTTACAAATGAAACAGTGGAATGTGTCCATCATTTACATGGTCAGCTTTTAAAAATCAGAGTAAAGCAAACAAACCTGGCAGCACACCAAGAAGATGAACAGAGTGATGGCTGTCCATAGCACCTTCTCTCTGAACTGAATCTGTAACAAAAAAGCAAGCGACAAAAAGTCAGTCAGTCATTATCTTATCTGCTTAGTCTGTGAAGGTTGAGGTTCGTCCAGAGCCCACCCGGAACCATTGGGTGCAAGGTTGTTATACCCCTTGGACAGGGTGCCAATCCATCTCAGGGTACCACATATAAACACACACCCATTCATTCATACAATCACACCTAGGGGCAATTTAGCATCTCCAATTAGCCATCTGTGTGTGTTTTTGGGGAGGAAAACCCACGTATACATGGGGAGAACACTTGACAGAAAGTGCCAAAGAGTTTTCTAGTTCAAAAATGAAGAAAGGAAGGAATAAACTAACAACTGAAACTGAAGGAACAACTGAAGGAATGAACAAAACACTGCACAATTAAGAAAGGAAGGAATGAACAAACGAACAAACAAAGGAACGAAGGAAGGAAGAAACAAATGAAGCAAGGAAGGAAGGAAGGAAAGAGAAAAGAAAGGAAGAAACAAATGAATGAAGGAAGGAAGGAACAAACGAAGGAAGGAGGAAAGGAAGGAAGGAAGGAAGGAACACAATAAGGAAGGAACGAACAAATGAAGGAAGGAAGAAACAAATGAAGAAAGGAAGAAAGGAAGGAACGAATGAACACAGAAAGAAAGGAACAAATGAATGAAGGAAGTAAGAAACAAATAAATGAAGGACGGAAGGAAGGGAGGAAGGAACACAATTAGGAAGGAACGAACAAATGAAGGAAGGAAGAAACAAATGAAGGAAGGAAGGAAGGAAAGAAAAAGAGGAAAGAAAAAAGAAAGGAAGGAACGAGCGAATGAAGGAAGGAAGAAACAAATAAAGGAAGAAAGGAAGGAAGGAAGGAACGAATGAATGAAGGAAGTAAAAAACAAATGAATGAAGGAAGGAAGGAAGGAAGGAAGGAAGGAAAGAAAGAAAGAAAGAAAGAAAGAAAGAAAGAAAGGAACGAATGAAGGAAGGAAGAAAGAAATGAAGGAAAAAAAACAAATGAATGAACAAGCGAATGAATGAATGAATGAATGAATGAATGAAAGAAGGAAGGAACGAATGATGAATAAACAGACAGAAAGACAGACAGATAGACAGATACACACCCGTCTCTCAGGTTTCTGGATTTCAGGTAACACTGCACAAAATGGTTTTATCACCTCCAGGAACTTAACTGAAAAACAGTGGCATTGTAGAAAAATACAGTCAGGACAGTGTTGACTAAACCCTCACTCATCCCTCACACTACCCCTTCAGACTACGTGGCTTTACACTCATTCTCTGCTCGCTACACAGGAAACATCCCAAATAACGCCCTAACTCGCTATAGAAGTACCCTACATAGGGCAAGAAGGAATGCCTTCTACATCCTCAGCAGTGCACTGTAATATCCAACAGGGGGGTATTTAGCATCTGGACACTGTGGTGCAACGTCATCACTACAAAAAGTCTCGTAAGAGAGACATGTATTGTAATGATCAGTTAGATATTATTTTAAAATGTCCAGTTTTAATACTAGCTCCTGGGGTTATTTAAACTGAACAATTACGTGTTGCGTTTACTTTAATAACGTTAACGAGCTCTCTAGGACGTCTATGGGACAGAGATGTCCAAACTCTTGGCTGTCCTCAAGCTTGGATAGGACACCTAATAAATGCACTAGTAATAATAGGTGCTGTCCGTTAGTAGAGCTGCTCCTGCTGTTAGCCGGCTCATTAATGAGGCCGGATATAATAACGTGTATAACACACGTGACCAAGCGACTACAATCACACGTGCACTCAGTGTAAAAAATAAAAGCAGCAGACTCACTAGCCATGTCTCTGTCTGTCCGAGCTCCAGGAAGATGTCGGTGCGGTGTTCAGCGCTGAGCTGCTCCAGCTGTGTGTCTCAGTCTAAGTGAGTGAGTGAGTGAGGAGAGACCGGCTGGCTAAGACAGACACACACACACACACACACACACACACACACACACACACACAGAGAGAGAGAGAGAGAGAGAGACTCCTCAGCGACACGTCATCTCTCCAGACCTTTACTCCAGACTGCTGCCTGAGCTCCTGAGTTCTCCTCTCGGGTTCGAGAAACATCTGGAATTCGTTTCCATTAATTCTTTGTATAATGTATATACAAATAAAATATAATGTTATTTTTATGTTATTTAATCAGTAAATAATGATGTTTTTAATTTACCACCATTTTTACCACACACACACACACACACACTCATACATATATAATGTACATATAGTATTGTGTAAAAGTCTTACACAAAGCCTTAATGTTGTAAAGATGTTTTTATTATATAAAAGAAAAACACAGCAATGAGCAGTAAACAGTAATAAACTAAAGAAAATCAGGATTTCTACACTTTGCTTTTTTTGTAAAATATCCCAGGTTAAAATGATACAGTTTTATTAGGAAATTAGATTTATCAGTTTTACTGAGGTGTCTTGGAGAATCTGCAACAGTTTTGCTGGAAGAACTGTCACACATGCGTCTTCCTTCATTGTGTTTTTAAATCTCATTTAATGGGCTGCTTTCTTTACTGACATACAAACATTTTGTTTCTGTAACATTATTATTATTATTATTATTATTATTATTATTATTATTATTATTATTATTATTATGTAATTTTATTATTTTATAATCTTATTGACTAAAGTATGGGGACATCTACACATCCCATTCTAAATCTACAGCCATTAATATAAAGTTGGTCCACTCTTCTGGGAAGGCTTTCTTCAAGATTTTGGAGTGTGTCTGTGGGAATTTTTGCCCATTCATCAAGAAGAGTATTTATGGAATTAGACATGGATGTTGGATAAAAGCCCCACTTTATCCCAAAGGTGTTTCATAGGTTTAAAGTCTTCTGCAGCAAACTCACCTAACTATGTCTTTATGGACCGTCTTTATGCACTGGGTCACAGTCATGCTGGAAGTGAAAAGGTCCTTCAACAAACTGTTTCCTCAAATTTGGAAGCAGCTGTCCAAACTGTCAGTATGATGAAGCATTAAGATTTGCACAACGCACTCATTTATATATAGTGTATAAAATTAAGCACCTAGTATATGCCTGGAGAACAAGTGCATTGTGCCAACTGTAGGGCATGGCTTGGTCTGGGCCCCTTAGTTCCAGTGAAGAGAAACGCGACTGATAGATAGAGCTATCTCCTTACTGACCTCTGCCCACTGTTAACACTCACACATCTGTACTCTGGTTATTAACTGCACTACATTTTTCTGTTTTATTTATTACATTTATAACCCAACCTGTAAATGATTCCATCTGTATATCATGTTTATAATATTTTCTATTCAACCTGTATTTTATGGTTACATTACCTCTATAACATATTCAGATGTATATTTACAATAGTTTACAATACCTCTTTATTATATTCACATGTATATTTTTTACAATAGTTTACAATTTCCTTACACCATAACAAGGTGTGTTGTGGTATCTGACACCCAGCCTTCAGCAGCAGATCCCTCTTTGTATATTCTGTGAGTTCAGACCAGATGGGCTACCCTTCACCCTAAGCACATTAGTGATAACCTTCAGCTCACATGACCTTGTCACTGCTTGTCCTTCCTTGGACCAATTTTGGTAGGCACTAATCATCACCTACTGGAAACACCCCACAAGACCTGCTGTTTGGAGATGTCTAGACATCACAATTTGCCCCTTGTCAAAGTCGCTGAAATCCTTACACTTGCTTATTTTTTCCTGCTTCCAACGCAACAACTTTGAGAACTTACTGTTCATTTGCTGCCTAATACACCCTGTTAAAATTGTAGGTGCCATTTTAACAGGATAATCTGTTCTGAGCTACTTTGAAAAGGACCCAATTGTAATGGCTTGATGACTGACTCAGAGCATCTCCAAAAACAGCAGATCTTGTGGGGTGTTGCAGATAAACAGTGGTTAATATCCACCAAAAGTGATCCAAGAAAGGACAGCCTGTGAACTGACAGCTGGACATGGGCACCCAAGGTTCACCCATTTGGTCTGACCTCACAGAAGATCCAGAGATCGTCTTGGTACCAGATACCACAGAGATCTTGTGGACTGAGGTCAGAGCTGTTTTGGCAACTGTTTTGACAAGTTCTGTTGTGTTTTAAACAACACTTGATGTTGTGTTTTAATGAACAATGGTAGACAGAGAAATTCTGCCCTTTTTTATACGAGTACTTTTTAAGGACTAGTCGTTTGCAATTCTTTACTCAACCAGCAGAGGTCAGCTCATTAGCAGAAAGTGGAGAGGTCCTCACTTCTTCTGAGCTGCATTCATTACTGAGACACTATCTCAGGTAACCATGCAGACCACAGCTACCTGCACAGCTAACTTTAGTCACTAGTCTAGTTATGGTTATTCCATCCTAATGGAGGGAGTTTGTTCATTCATTTAATAATTCATTTCATTGATATAAACCCAAGACCACCAATTGCCAATACAGCCCACATGCCCTAATCCATTCTCCAATTTATTCTAGTTACACAAACATTATGTAGAGTCTGATGAAAAAAGGGTGAAGTATTGAATGTATTGAGTTTCTTCTCAATACAAAGAACTAATTAGCATAATAGTAAACGTGTCAAAGGGGGGAATATGGGCATTTAAAGTCTTGGCTCCTGTCATGTATGATGGATGCGCATGGGTGGAAGCCAAACAAACATAAAAATTCTTTATTTTTTTGTGTTATATTAATCCAAGAGCAAAGGTAAGGTACATAGTTTTCATCAGATATTGCAAGTGATTTATTTAAGATAACATGTATTGTTATCTTTAAATACTATTTTAGTTTCAGAGAAATAGACATCTCCCCATTCAAAGAGATAGGAGTTTGGTCTTGTATGGCTCAAAATAACTGCTCAGAGGCATTGCCAAAGATAGCAGTGAGTGAACAGACTTGTTTTACACTGAAATTGGGGATACTCCGTCCGTTTCGGAGTCACACTGGACTTCAGCGCTCATTACAAATGTACACAGACACACAAGTGAAATGTTGGGGGGAAAAAATAGGGAACAAAGAAACAAAGGGAAAATAAAAATAAAGAAATAACTAATCTCCTCTCATTCTGTCATTGGCCACAAATACGGGCATATGGGTGAGTCGGGTTCGAATCCTGCCCATGTCGTTACTCGAATTCCGTTCACCTATAAGTTATTTTGGCCCGCATAAGCGCCATTTGTTATTATAATTAATCAGTGTGCACCCAAGCACCCCCCATACTCTCATAGCTGGCCTTTCCATGCTAGCTCCTTTCTCAGACTAGCGTGCCGCAATTGGGTCGACCTCAGTTGCGAATCATAACGGTAATGTAATAACCTTTCACTGTATGTTGGTACCAATTATATATAATTTATCTTTACACGGATATTATCCTTAAGAATTTGCCCCCAGGATATGTTCAATAAGCGATATAGGCAATGTCCCAGTGTGATATTTAATTTCAGATTCATTATAGAATAATAGATTTTGAAGAGCTGTGTTCTGACACACTTGAGCATTGATCCATGCAGCAAATGACACATCATACTGTAGCAAGCTGTGCAAGAGGTGTGTGTGTGTGTGTTTGTTCTCTGTGCTTCAGTGAAGAGATGTGTGTTCAGTATGGTTACATAATAGTCTGCGAACCGTGCAAGGTGTGAATGCCACAAGGGTAGTAACTGAAATAAACATCAAATATGCTTTACTATAAACAGAATCTACAGGAGCTACTTAAGATACAGTGTTGCAAATCACTCCTCTTGATAGTATTCCTTGGTGGCAGGGTGCTGCAAACTACTCAGCAGTTATCTCAGGGTAACACGTTTTTCACCCCTTAGCCTGTATTCTTCACCTGAGTCGTTATCTGCACTGGCTATCTCCCGAGTGACTTTCATCAGTTGTCTGAGTTCAAAACCCATCTTTTGTAAGTAATAGATGGTGCTAAGAAACCACACCTGCTTCCCCACTGACTCCATCTGTATGAAGCCCCACTGGCATTGGTAATGGTCTGAGTCAACAGTACATTACGTCTTGCATGACTGGGGCAGGAAAAAACATATTAGCATTTACCAAATTGGGGTTCCAACCGCAAGCTCTCATCATCCACAACCATCTCTCCAGTGGCTTTTCTTGGTTTGCTTGTGTTCCAAAGTCATCATCTATAAGAAATAGCACACTGATATTGCTGGGAAACTGCAAGCGATTTCAATAGGAAACAATCTACATGCCATTTTTTGACAAGAGCCTCATCAATCAAATCCTGTTACTTGGCTTTCTCCTGTTGATGAGAGATGGCTAGCCTGTCCTACTAGGTCACTGGGAGTTCAGCTACTAAGATGGTTTCTGTGATCCTGGATAGAACAATTTCTATAAGGAACTCCTCCCAGTGCTTTGGAATCTCCTGTCAAGATGTGATTGGCAAGAGGTCAGGCACAGCACACAGAAGGAAAGTCAACTTGCTATGGTCAGTAACCCAGAGTTTCTTCCAGGGCAGCGATTGCTTAAGAAAAGCTATATTAGTAAATGCATACTAAATGCAGTCAAATAGCTCCCTCAGCTAAATCCAAGCCACTTCACTGCATGACAACTGTGCAATGAAAATGTAATGTACTGTAATGAGAGTGACAGTGTGCATACATATATAAATATTAAATTACAGCCCTGGGTCATTTCAAATTACTATGTAGGCATGTGGACAGTATAAAGTATAGACGGGACACAAAGAATAGAATCTATGTGGACAATTGTGCAGGAAAAAAACCTTCAGGATGATGTGCCTAAGACTAAAGAGTGGTGTGGTAGATGGATAAGAAGAGGTAGATAATGGATTTCAGGAAGAAGGTGACTCGTCCTTGTAATAAAATAGAGATTGGTGTTGTATATAAAAACATTATATAAAAAGCTTCTACTGAAGAAAACTTTAAATTTCAAGCTTATTCTTTTGGAAAATTATTTTGCTTTTTTCCAGATCTTCTAATAGAACAAAGCTTGTTCGTGTTGAAATGAGTGAAAGAAATGATCAGAAATAGGTTTAATAATCTTATAAATAATCTGTAATCTTGTAGATATGGAGAATGAAACTGTTGTGCAGTTGTGCTGCTATACAATTACATCAGACATCCCAGGATGGGACACTAGTTCAGCACAGGGCTTTATGCACACACACATTTACATACTCATTTGCACCTACTGGCATGTTTGGGAAGGCAGGAGAAAACCAGAGATTCCAGAGGAAATCCATGTTGACATAGGGAGATTAAGCACAGAAGTCCACCCAGACCTTCCCTGGCTGGATCTACACAATGAGCTATATAAATGTGACTCTGAGTCAACTGTGGATTTCACATGGTCTAAATGGTGGCTAAACTAAATGGTATGTTATTGCAGACAGCATTCAGATTAAAATTGATGGAACGTTGAGATTATAAAACACACATATTTATAGTACAAAGAACAGTACAGCATTGAACAAACTGCTGCTTGTGTTTCATTTTGCTTTTTTATGTAAACCAAAATTTGGCAGATACTCTTATCCAGAGCAGCTTATATTTATGTTATTTACACTTGAGCAGTTGAGGGTTGAGGGCCTTGCTCAAGGGTCCAACATTGACAGCGTGGTGGTGGGATTCAGACTCATGACCTGCTGATCAGAAGTTCAAAATCTCAACCACTGAGTTAAATAATCTAGTGTTTACATAAATACGCATTACTGCTTTATGATGGTCTTGTTAAACTGTTTAATATTGTTTTCATGCATGTTGACATGGTGTGCAGTTAGTGTGTGCTGTGTTCCTCTTCCTCTGTGCTACATATTTTCTATTTCTGTCTGTGTCCAGCTGTTATATAAGATTCTAATTCTTTCATGGCCTGCTTTTCTTTTTCTCTGTGTCTGGTCATGGTCGGTACTGAGGAGTATTCATTGCTCATGGCTAGGCTCTGTGTCAGAGTCTGTCGAAGCTCCAGTCACAACCTGGAACCTCAGAAACAAGAGGCAGCTTTTCATTCTTTACTCTGAAAGTGCTGAGTTTGCATGCAGAAATATAACATTGGTGATTTCTGCTTTTTATAAAGGACTTACATTAACAACATTAAGGTATTGATTGACCTCATTTGAGGACGTCAGCATTGCACAGAACACCATGTGCACCATCACCACATGACAACATTTAAGCCCTGATGTGCTCACTAATTAGCAGTAAATTTCCCAGTGACCCGTCAATGCATAAATACAATTTCAAGATTAGTTTAATCAAAAATAATTGATTGAACATCATTTATTATGATCATACTTAAATCTACAAATACCTGGTTGTACTACATCTCATGTGATTTGTGTCTGCTGTGAAAGGCTGCCCAGGGTGTTTACTATTATATGACTTTGTGCAATGTATAATAAAAAAGGAATGTTATGGTGCAATAATTACAGAAACCTGTATTTTGTAGCACTTCATTACATTTTGATTGTGAATTTGATGATATTTAACTGATGTTCCAGCTCAATGTATTATGCAGTCTGAGCTGCTCACCAAGGTTGTACACAGTTGATATGCAGCCATGTCTCTCAATAACAAGACATTCTCACCCACATGACTGCCTCTCACTGTTTTTGCAATGTTCTTTATATTCTAGAGACATGCATGAAAATCCTAAATTTTCAGCATTGTCAGAAAAACTTTAACATTTCATGGTCAAAGTCAATGAGATTACATATCCCCTATTCTGATGTTTGAACTGTAACTAAATCTCTTCACTTCGTCAATCCAGTTTTTGCACTGCTGCAAAAAGGATTGACTGATTAGATAGTTGCATAAATGAGCAAGTAAGCAGCTGTTCCTAGTAAAGTAAATATTTATAGGATTTCCAATATTTATATGATAATAAAATTATTTAATTGGCTTTAAAGTATAGTTTTGTTTTGTTTTTGATGATTATTGCATTTTGACACAAAGACAACATATACAATAAGAGGAATTAATGCATTTTCTTTCTTCATTGTTTTGCTCTATTCTTAATCGCTAGATTAGTTTGCACTAGATTACAATTTGCAATAATTAATTATGATCATTTTTTTAAAAACACAGTACAATAATCTGTTCTAGTGTACCAGAAGGAGATTGCAACGTGTAATATTGTGTAAATTTGTTGCCACTTTAAAACCACAGTAGCCTGCAATCGCTAACTGTAATTATCTTATATAATCAGGCAACTGGTTGTTGTATTCTGAGTGCAATGTTGGATGAGGTTGTGTATAGACAATGGCCCATTTTCATCAAGAGTCCAGTCTCTATCTGCAATAATTTTATGTCAGTAAATGATGAGTGAAGAACAGTACAGGACCAGTTAAACATTCTTTTTCTCTCTTCATTTATGTAACATACTGTGCAGATGGCCACTGTATGTGCCTGGTGATTTATTGTCCAAGATTTACACATACTCAGACCAGAGACTCCCTTAAGATCCCTGAAAACCAGTTAAGAGTAAATGGCTGTTTACAAAGATTTATAAAAAGGGAAAGACAATTCAAGCACTAGCTGCCAGGTTCTGACAAAAGAAGACAGGAAGGCTAACAATGGTCCATTACATGACAATACCATGAATAAGCAATTTTTGGTAGTGACAAAGGGTCAAAGGAACAGTATGTGAACACAATCAGGGCAGTATCATGCCTTATACCATAACTGTGTGTGTGTGTTGCAGGCTTATAACTTGGGGCACTATAAATATGGGACTTTATTGCTTGTATTTTCATTTATATACAGTGGACAGGAAATGAATAGACAGTTTAAATATTGTCACCCTTAGTTGACCTATAAACTGGAAATTAAAGCACAAAGTGCTTAACAGTACCAGAGAGAAAAGTTAACAATAAAACATTTCCAACACTATTGAAAATTTAACTACTACAGTATCTTGGATTGCAGAACATGTCCCCTTGACTATAGCATCCCTTAAACAATCATAGGGATAACCAAGTGTCTTCAAGGACAAAGAATAACCTAATTTTCCAACACCTGTGTGAAATCACAGGAATCTGATCATTAACAGGGCCCCTCAGTTTTCAAGTGCAGATCCACACAAGACAACAGCATAGGCTCCAAATACTTCCCTAAAAAATTCCTCAGGCTTTGAAATCAATCATTAATAAGTGAAAAGTGCATGGGAACTGGGACGGTAGACACTGGGTCAGTGAGGCCACCAGGGACTAAATGGCAGTCATTTATAGCTAACAGGAAAATACGCAATATATTTAAGATATTGATCACATCTGGCCTGGATGAGAGTGGTAAAAAAGACCATTCTTAAAGAGTCCATCTAGTGTGCCATAGGAAATTTGAGGACATCTAAAGGATCCCACAACAAAGATTGTAGAAGGTATTGTGGTAACGTAAAACCAGAGAGACTTTTGTTGTTTTGGTGATCAAAGCAAAAATGACCCAACACCAATACATCAACACCAGCCCAACTGTGAAGCATGGTGGTGGAAGCATACTTGGAAAGGGCCAAATAAAGAGAGATTCTGGAGAAGAACCTGATGAAACCTCACCACTTAATGTCAGGAGAATAAAAGCAGCACACACCAACATAGACACTTAAATTGGATACTGGTACTGCTGCAACTGGTGCAGTGGATTATAGACTGCCATTTTTTTTGTCCTTTATTTATTTATCTGTTTCTTATTTTATTTTATTATGTTGGTTGCATTTGCAAAACAAACTGCCTATTCCAATCCAATCCAATTCAAAGTACAATGTGACAAAGTATATGAGCAAAATAACATGTCTCTACAGTGATCTATTCTGGGAAACAGAACAATGGCAGTGAGTCTCACAGGTTGAATGAATCACATGTGTTATAAAGCAGAACTATTCAACTCTTTGAGCCTAGTTTGTATGCTTAGAACACAGTGATTATAAAAAAAGGCTTCATATAAAGTATTTTACAGTAATTAATTGATTGACTGATATAGAGGGTATGTATATATGTGCCAAAGTCTTGCAAAAGTCTTGGGCACATGTAAAGAAATTCTGAAAATCTGAAAAATAGCATCAGTAGAATGAGTGCTGTTTTGTAAGAATATTAGTCTAAGCGTCTTGGAGAATCTACCACAGTTGTTCTGGAGACTTTAACTGTCACATTTGGTACTTGTGGGTTATACCTGACAACCTCTTTTTTTTCTTCTGAAGATTCAGCTACACCAATCAGCCAAAACATTAAAACTACTCGCCTAAACAGCTACTAAAACAGGTCTGACCTGTCCAGGCATGGACTCTACAAGACCTCTGAAGGTGTTCTCTGATATCTGGCACCAAGACATTAGGAACAGATCCTTTTGTGCATCTTCTGAGAGACCAGATACCAGACAAGATAGACTTCCGCCCTCACTCATGGCTGACCTTTGGGTGTCTGTATACTGGGAACACCCCACAAGACCTGCTGTTTTGAAGATACTCTAATGTCATCCAGACATCACAATTTGGTCCTTGTCAAAGTCACTTAGGTTCTTATTTGTGCCCACTTTTTCTGCTTCCAACATATGAACTTTGAGAACTGAATGATCACTTACAGCCTAACATATCTCACCCCTTGACATGTGCCACTGTAACGAGATAATCAATGTTATTCATTTTACCTGTCAGTGTTTTTGTGGTTATAATGTTATTGCTTTATTATGCAGTACGCTACTTTCTACAAACATATTTAATTTTTGTTAAAAAAGTAATGGTTGCAAATCTAAAATTGTTTCCCTCACCCAATACAGTAAACATCTAAGACATAATTTGAATGGAAAATAGTTGCCTGAGACTTTTGCACAGACTTGAGTTGCAGCATCAGAGTAAACCTGCAACCTACAGCTCTGCTCAGTTGCCATAGTAACTGATTCATGATTACAGAACAGGTCAACTTTACACAGAAACCTGAGACCAGGCAAACACACTAAGCAAACACATACACACCTGCATGTATGCTCAGATGAAAGCAGACAGACAAGTAAATATGGAATGGGATCATCCAAAGATCACACTCTATGGCCCGCTGCTATCGTACAACACGATTATATCAGCGGGACACTGGCACTAAACAGAATTAAGCTTGGTCTCTAATACAAACACACACACCATGAAAGCATCCTTCTATCAAAGCTCATCCTAAGCCGCATAAGTCTTATGTATGATACACAATGCTTAAGCTTAATGCCACTGGTCTATAGCACAAAAGCTTTCCTGATCGTTATAACAACAGTGAAGGATAAACGTGATATTAGGCACATGGGATGTTTGTTTACAGATTAACCCAATGCTTTACAGACCTGTGTGCACATTATAAACCCTGTTATTAGGCTAGTAGTTGCACTGGTGGGTAAATTATTGGCTGTTTATTTTGTCTTGTTTCCATTAATTTGATTTGATCATCTCATAGGTTATAATTTCATCTTATGTTGTAATGCTTTTTCTGTTGACGACCATTTTACCAGAAATGCTTTAAGCTCTTTTCCAATGGTCGCACAAATAATGTGACTTATTTTTAAACTACAGGCCTCATGTAGATTAACCCATGTCTGCTTCTAAAGATGTTTACCCGAATCTACCTTTTAATCAATAACTTTCAAGACACCAGCTTCTACAGCTTTCAAATCAGCAACTGTTACTGCTGTGATTTGACATGACAGGAACCAGGCGGTAACCGTCTCAGAATAGTTTCCCAGCTGATCAACTGCAGAGTTCATTAATCCTTATTTACAGTTCTGGCAGCGGCTGCGGTGCCCTTTCACACCTGCCGAGTGTGAGAGTCAGAGGGCTTGGCTGCCACTTTTTAAAAATGCTGCCAGATGAAGTAGCTAATAAAATAGTTAGAAACACAATCAACATTTTCTAACATATCCATTTAGCCTAAAGTTGATCCTATAGTTTATGCCTTAAAGAAGCTCAGCCTCAGTGAGAACACATGATGTGCAAATGATGTACATAATGAGACAGAATAATGATCACACACATGCATATTATCAAAGGAAAAACTTTGCCCCAGTAAGAAATTAGACCACAAGCTACCAGATCAGCTTCAGTGCACCTTCTGCATCCAGTGCATCAATTCTACACACTCTACCGAAGCAATTGACATTGTTCTTTAAAATAATATTTGCTCAGTTGGTGTTTTAATGATTATGACGACGACGATAGAGCACCATCTTAACATGCCACACTAAAATCAAACACAGGTGTTCAACTGGTTTAAGAATCGTTGAGTGTAAAGGCCATAGCTTATGATTTACATAACTTTCATCCTAATCAAACCATTTGGTGAACTCTTGTGCCCTGTGGATAAGGGTGGAGTCATGCTGGAGGAGACTACTGCCACGGGAAGGTTTCATCATAGATCAAGTGTGATCAATCTTAATGATTAGAATAAAAAAAAAAAAAATGAATAAATCCCCCCCCCCCACCTGTCCTTATTATGCCAGTGCCTTAGTCTACTCTAAAATGACCTTCACCCTCATAAACACTAGTATTGCTACTATAAGCAATGTAGCCATGTGAATTATATTTCAGTCAACACAATAACACCGTGCAGCAATACAAACACAGGTTATAAGCTCTTCCTTAAGCCTTATATAGTTGTGTTTAATCTTAAGACTTTTTTTATTTACATTATAATGAAACCTCATGAAAGAGTCACTAAATAACACATTTAACAAAACGTTTTTTTTATTTTGACCTCCAACATACTGTTGACAGAACAGGTATTTGAACATGTCAAATACAATAATAACATGGAATGTAGTTTATGTGACCATTTTTTTGTTTTAGTTTATATAAGAAATACAGTATGTCAAATAAATAAAGCTCTATTACAGTCTCTGTGTGCCTTTACTGCTTACTTGAACATAGTTCTGTTTTCAGTGGAAAAAGTTGTCAGAGTGGTCATCTCTTAACAAAAAGCAACCCTTTCTCCACCTTCCATTTGCTCTAATCAGAGTACGAGCAAACGGCCGAGTGCAATCTGTAGCGCTACATCATTTCTCTGGAATGGACAGGACTAAATTCACACGTTCTATATTATGTACACTTTTCTTGTTATTTTTGCCTGTAAATTCTTTTAGAAATGTAGGGATGTAAAACATTTACCAGTAAAGGGGCCGATGTGAGGAAGGCTACCAGTCACCAAGTCAAGTAAACAGAACACTGTCATGTCCCCAGTATTTTCCCCTTTCAAACCATTTCAATCCTCTATAAAGAGGAAAAAGAAAATGAAAAACACCAACATAAACAACGAACCTGCAGCTTCAGTAACACCCCTTTATGGGCAGTGGACGGATCCAAAAGAAAGAAATCAAGAAGGATGAGAATCAAAAAAAGATACAGTGATATTTGACAGACCCCATTTGTGTTAATTTCACAATCTGAAGTTGTATGCAGTTTTGTGTTTCAGTTATTGCAAGCAAAAAGGCCCAGTTCAATCGGCACTGTGCTCCTCTAACTGAGAAATGATGGTTATGAGGTTCTGAAGGCCAAAGATGTATCCTGTGTCCTGGCCCTCATGCACTACACTGTCCTCTCCATAGTGTCGGCATGTGGTGTGGGCGAAATCAATCATTCGCACATCCACGACAGGCCTGGAGTTCCCACTGCTGCTCTTAGGACCACTGCTAGCACCACTACTACTGCACCCACTTGCTCCTCCAGTGCTGTGAGGAAACCCAAAAGCACCTTGCTCCTCCTCTTCCTCTTCCTCCTCCTCTTCTTCCCCCTCTTCATCAGAGAGGCGGTCCTCAGTAGAGCGGCGTGAGCGTGGTGGGTCTCCGTCGTAGATAATGAGGAGCGAGCTGGAGTAGAAGCGGTAACTCTCACACGCCTCCAGGGCGGCCTGCATTTCCCGGAGGCGCCGCAGCACAGGGGAGAGGAGCTCGTGCCGTAACCTCCGCCCATCATGGAAGAACTGGAACAGAGCCTCCTTAAAACCAGCTAACGTCAGCTTGCGTCCATGGTACTTGTTCATGAACATGAGCTGACCGGAGTCGGACTGGTAGACCTGCAGAAAATGAAAGTGGCATTACTACAACACAAAACTTATCATTTAATGCAGGCTAAGGTAGCGTTTTCTCAAAATCACCTGCATACCATGGAGGCCTCAGCAGTGAGGCCCAAAGTCTAAGACGACAATAAAACCCTAGAATTGTTTCTCATTTAAAAATGGGAATAAACATTTAAAAGTTTTCTAATGTTGGAGTAATTAGATGACACTGCTGGATTTAATATCAGTAGTATATTAACATAGAGGCATGCATATACTGTAGGGAGTTAAGTAGAAGCTCACCTGCATGCCACAGAGACGGACCCCGATGCTGGCCGACGTGCTCTGCTGGCACTTGCGGATCTGCATGGCTTTCTTTTCCTCGGATGCATCATCACCGTGCTGCCGCGTGCCCATCTTCAGATCCAAAACACACGGCATGGTGTGGCGCCATGTCAGGTTCTCCAACAGGATAAACTCTAGGAGGGGTCTGGGTTAAAGAAAAATAATTCTACAAGAAAGCTGTGGCTTAATGACACAATCAACCTACAACTGTACAACAAAATATTTTAAATTTACAGTGTTTACTCCAGACATATCCATTCATAATATCCCTTCCACACAATGTCGCTTAACAGACAGCACAATACTACACTGCGCAGCTGTAGGATACTGTATTGGTTACGGTGTTTGGCGTTCTCCTTCATCCTTTGCAGGTGTTGCTGGTGGCACTTTAGGCTCCAGGGGTTGTGCTTTAGCTGAGGTGCAGCAGCGTTGCTCCTCTCTAGGCTATAATAGAGAACCTCTGCCTGCTGGAACCACTCCAGCTCCTCCTCCCGCTTCAGACTAAACACACAGATACAAAAACAAAAGAAGATGCTTGAACATGGTGAAAAGCAACATGGTGTCTGGCTACTTTAAAACTTCTACATTTCAAAAGCATCCCCAACATACAAAACGATCTCTAACATGTATATGATTACAATTAATAGCCACACTGCATCAAACTGACACCACACCAGCATTACTATATAAAGAAATTTGTGACATTTTGGCCAGAAACCTAGATTTTAAATATACCGGCAAGGGACAAAGCTCTTGCAATAATTCCCTAATTCAGTAGTTGTACAAATCTTCACATTTTATAGCCATCTGACTACTACTGTGGTATAATAATTTTAAGAGCTGTGCAAATGCTTACTGCATGTACTGTTGCTCAGCACTGTAGGTGAATGGTGAATCATTTTGAATGTAATTATAATACAGACAGAATGAAGAGATAAGTATATATGAATTAGATAGAAAACCACTGGCTTCAGATATACTGACTGGAAAGGCCACTGAAGAACTCATGGTCACATTCATGAAACCAGTTTGCGACTATGTTTGCTTTGTGACAGTCACAAATTAGCAATAATAGAAATACTCAAACCAGCCAGGTCAGCACCAACAATCATGCCACAGTCAAAATCACAGAGATCGCACTGAGATTTTTTTCCCACATTCTGATGGTTGCCATGCACATTATCCAAATCTGCTGGCCCGTATCTGTGCGATTTTCTGTACTGCACTGATCCCAGGCGACTGGCTGATTAAATAATTGCATTAACGTGCAGGTGTACTGGTGTTCCTAATAAAGTGCTCTGTGAGTGTGATCTAGCTCAAACAAGGTTTTTTAGATAAACCAGCAAAGAAAACATGATTCTCTACACTTAATATCTATTATTATAATTATTCTGCACAAGACAACAAACATAACAATGGCTGTTCTTGAGACATTCATATATTCATACTGTTGGGAAATTTCCATTGTAAACGTTTCTAAAGAAAAGATAAAGAATAATATGATCTGCTTTACTATGGTTTTAACGTAAATGTCTCCTCACCTTTTGTCTTTGTCTTTGCGTGAGTGCCTGGTCCTTTCCTTGCTATAGCCTTCATTGTCCAGCAACATCTTATTGGACCACTTCATCTTATTCTTAGGCTCCAGGTCAGATGAGGGGTCCACGTTCTCCAGATCACCCAGCTCGCTGTGCAGGGGGTAGGCGATGAGGCACAGATTACCCTCCTCATCCTCCTCGAAACTCACCGACACCACCCCTATGGAAAGAGGAAAGGAAAGACAGAGAAGTTATATTCAAGAACGAGACAAAAAAACCCCACTACATTTTATAAAAACATAGTCAGACTTCCCAGCTCAAAAATAGGCAGACTGGGAAATCTTGAGCCATCTTACCCACTCCACTCTTTTTTTTACGTTCTTACAAGCTTTCCAGCGTTTTACAAAAGTTACAGAGCCGTCTGCACAGCCCTCGGCTAACCTGATAGAGATCAGACAAATCCACAACACAGAGAACGGGAGAGAGAGAGACGTGTGCAGAAAAACAGCAGTACAGAGGGAAAAAAAATGATAGGAACAACGATTGGGTGGGGGTAAGGAACAAAAGCCACAATATAGATGTGGTTTCATCTGACCGAGGAAATATACATTTTCTTAACCAAAAGCATTAACAAGTGACAGTCAATTTAAACCAGTAAGAAAGGACACAAGGCGGAAAACTTGAAAACCAAATGATTTATTATTCAGACTCAACCAAAAAAGAGCAAGTACATAGATGTTCACAGAAATCCCTTGCTACAGAAACCCATAAAACCCATAAAACCCATAAAGGAAGAAAAAGAGACAAGCGTGGTGCTTTATGCACAAGGCATTTTTACATCTCTTTGTGTACGTATATACGTATAAGGAAAAAAACAACAACAGTGCAACCAGTTCATAATCATTACAACAGAGTCTCTTTGGGGAGGTGAACGCAAAGCCAATTACATTCCCCAGCTCTTGCAGCTTCTGGTCCAATTCAGACCATCCAGTAACTTAAATATTGTAAGCATTACCGTGTCTGGGTTAAGTATAAGAAATAAAACACTGCAAGGGAAAAAAAAACAACAACAAAAAAAACCACATACAAACCAGAGAGCTAGAGAGAATACAGATGCACAGTACATTTTGCATGATGGCAAATTTGTGTACACAATCCTTGAATCATTACAGCAATAGGACACACATGAATAAAGACGTGTGTTAAACATAGAGCACTAGACATCTTACCAAGCAGGCATGATAACGCTATACATCGACAGCATGTACAAGAGCAGGAGGGGAAGATAGGAAGTGAAAACTGTAACGTAAGCTTTGTTACTGGGAACAGTCAAGTTTGGAGGAAGAGCATTACAGAATACGTGGGCAATGTGTGTGTGAATTAAAGCCGTGTCAGGCTGTCATGACTAATGTGTCATGCCATCTCTTGCAAAACATCTCTGTATTTTTAAAGGGTAATATTACCCTTGCTGGTTGAGTCTTAATGATCATCAGAGATGTGTGTGTGTGTGTGTGAGAGAGAGAGAGAGAGAGATCATATTACTAGTCTTGATATTCCAGTTTATTAGCTACCGTTTTCAAAGTTGTGAGGATTTAAACCCATACCTTTATTGTCAAGAATCCAACACCAATACACACACACACACTTTGAGGAGTGTGTTATATCAGGTATAAAACGGTAACTTTGTAGTTATCAGTGTGTGTTAGACAGGAAATCATTTGGCATTTAGATGTTGACTACAGCGCCGTCATGTGGAAAGGGTCCTTTAACTCCATCTGTTAGTACTGTACATCTCTTAAGGCATAAACAAGGATCACTCCACACTCAGTCATCATTAAAACACACAAATAAACAAATAAATAAAAAGACTGTTGCGCTACATGTCACGAGGTCGGTAAAGGAGACGTCTAAAAGCGCTACACTGTACTAAACAGCCGATAATAAGGCATTTAATGAAGCTCTTAAGCTCTATTTAGTACGGTGTTGTGCTGGTGGAGTATTGAGACTAATCAGTACAGTAACATGCAGTTAATAAACACTACACAGGGTCCGAGACACATGCGTAAGCGAAGAGAGAAAGAGAGAGAGTAACAGGCCACGGGCTGATTAGCCAGCTAGCTAACTAGCCGCGGCTGTCTGCTTACCTCGGTACTGCGGGGTGAACTTGCGCATGGCCGCCGGGAGGCTCTTGTAGAACTGGTGTTCCCGGGGAATGAGCGGCTTGCAGATGGTCTGCTCGCCGAAGCGCAGCACGCACGAGTGCCCCCCCACCTGGTGCACGAAGGGCTCAAGGAGAACCCCCTTCCCCAAAGCCATCGGCTGCTCTGGCTCCATCCCCTCGATGGCTGGGCTCATCCTCCGCGGGCATTAAGACTCCGCGGGACGCGAGCAGACCCGGGGACACGACAACCGAGGATGAAAGGATGACAGACGCAGAGAGGTAGAGGGAGATAGTCTCTCTCTCTGTCTCTGTCTCTATCTCTATCTATCTGACGTCCTTTCGGCTCTGGCTGTCTTTTTGCTCCCTGACAATACAAAACAGGAAGGAAGACACAAACAGACCCAAATAACGACAAAACGGAGGGCTTTCTTAACCGTTTTACTGTTTACACACCACCCAAGAAACGTTACTTTAAAATAAATATATATAAATGATTATATTAAACGTTTTATTTAATAATATTTAAATAACTGAAAGCACTAAACGTCGGTCGGCCGCTCACAAAGCTCACTAGTCAGTATGACACTGCGTAACTCTGCGCTCGACAAATAAAAATGGAACAAGACGAAGAGTGGCTCCGCCTCCCAAACAAACCGACCAATCAGCGTCCGAGAAGGGTAGTTGGGTGGAAACCAAGTAAGAGCAGCAGGCAAACAAAGAGAGAGGTAGAAGAGGAAGCGTGGGGGAGGAGAATAAGAGGAAGAGAAAGCGGTATAGAAACCATGCGAGGGGAGCTACTCAGCTGTTTTTGTGGTATAACCAGTGGCCTTTTAAAAAGAAAGGAAGTGAAACACTAAAGATAAAAAAACACTCAGCCAAGAATACCTACAGATAGATACAGGACAGGTGGGACACAACATTGTGGGACATGTTACTAAAAGGGTTTAGGCCCATTTGTCGTCTCTGTATAAGGAACGAAGGGCTGCAAAGACAAAGGTGTTGTGCCCCCATCCACAGGGCAACTAGGGTTATTAGTTGTATCTGTATGAGCATAATAAATCATATGTGTATCGCCTTTACAGGCACCAGACCTCAATCCACCTAAACCCCTATAGGAAATGTTGGAATTTTTGTCCTGTGTATATTTGTCTACTGTGCTCGCATGTAAAAGAATTTGATCCATGCAATAAAACACACTAGGAGACAGTCAACACACTTGCCCTAAGCAGGGGGAAGCCCCAAACCATGCTCGGGGACACTTCAGTCATGACTTGTTCATTGCGGGGCTCAAACCTGGGACCTTCTAGTCACAAGACCAGTTCCCTAACCACAAGGCTACAGCTGTCTTATTGGTTAGTGAATGCTCTGCACAACCCCTTTCACAATACTAATTAAAAGGCCTTCTTTTAGCTCAGTATCCATCCTTCCACGACACCTACAGAAAATATTTGCAGAGGCACATTGAACCTGTTGTGGCAGATCATCACTTTACTTAGTCACTACTCCCTTTAATTTCCTCTAATCACTAGTCTGTAGATGCACTTTATATATGAACAACTTGTAAGCCCCCCTGTACCATGTCTATTAATGGAAAGAGACCACCATATTTGGGTGGTGTACCATTCTAAGCACAGCAGTGACAGTATTGGATCATAGCAGCATAGTGTGTCTTGTGCTGATATGGGTACATAAACCAAGTTATAGATGAGCAGATAGAGCCCATATTTTTATGTGCAATGTGTGTAATAAACCGTCCATATTGTCATTGTCTAGCCACACAACACTTGTCTCTTCTCAGCCCAGGACTGAAGATGAGGTGTTCATGTCACTCAATGTCCCCTGAACCACTGCAAGTCAGTATTATGTCAGGGTTACTGTTGGGGTTCTGGAAATAACCCAGCACCCAAATAACACAGAAATGATCATATGGTGGCCCCTTTCTTTAAAGGTATTGGGTTTGGGGCCAGAAGAATATTTAAGGGGAGGTATAATTGAAGATTAAGTGAGACGCAGGTGTAGAAGGTAGTGTGAGTCTTTATGTTTCTTAGCTGTAACAGAAACATGCCAGAAATACTATTGTTCAACAGAGGTGTGGCAATTTCTAGAGAGCAAGGTATGTATAGAATGAAAGTTCATTTGTGGAGGAGATTGCTGGCTGTGCATTGTGGTACCACAGTCAGTCATCTTGACTTTAATCTCTCTAATCCCACATGCTGGAATTCACCAGTGGAGAAATGGGCTATGGGATACAAAAGAGAGGTACTACTATACACAGCAGGGTGCAGCTAAGCCTAAACCTTCTACAGGTGTCTGATATTACAGATACTTTTTGCATTTTGTCAAGGAGAAATGAGATCTTGAACATACATACCCCAATGACTTTTAATGTAACCACTGGGTCAGGTGTGGTATTTGGGTTATGTGGTAATGGGTTATTAGAAAGATCTGCACTTCTAGGAAAATGGATCTAGAACAGGCGTGGCTGTAACTAGCATTGAAGCAGGTGTTGTTACTTACTGAAAGAAGGGGAACACACTGGCCTTGGCCCAATGGTTTTGATGTTTTTCATCAGTCTTTTCACAAGCACAGTAAAATGAGTTCTGCAGGTGCCAAGGCAGCAGTCAGCCCCTCTTAATTAAATCCAGACTCAAGTACATTGTGATCTAGTGACTTGTACAGAGCAGGACAACTACTGGCCCGGAAACCTAAAAAGAGCTCCATATAATGTCGGAATTTAAGGAACATCATGATTTAGTGTGTGATACAGAGGTATCCCAGGAAGGGATACAGAGGTACTTCAGGAAGTCCCAGAAGTGAAAACTGGGACTATAATACAGATTCCATACAGTCCTTTCAACGCCATACAGAAATTTGCTGAATATATGATATAGGTATGCCCTCTTAATGTTCCAAGAGGTTATGAAGAGTATTTGTCTTTTTAAAAACTTGGCTCCCCTATGACTCCTTGTACTATTTCATTTGAATTTCGCACATATTTTTTTTAACAATTTTTTTTATTTTATTTTTCTTTATTTTTATATTTATTCTATTTTTCAAATATTCTGTGTACTTGTGTTGAGTGTAAACATGTACTAAGGGTGTCTACATGTTTTGCCCTGTTCACCTGCTGTGCGGTGCATGACTTGTGTACGCATGGTACAATATGTGTGTTGTATGTATTGACGGGTTTACGTGCAAAAAATGTACAACGGATTTCACACGTCCAACTCGCTTTGTAGGTGAGCCTGTGAGGAACAGTTTGGAATTTGCATTCCTGTCTTTGAGGTCATCATCAGTGGCTGCTTGACACATCAAAACAATAGGCTATAATTACTGCTTTTCAGTAAAAAAAAATGTGTGTGTGTGTGTGAGAGAGAGAGAGAGGGAGAGAGGGAGAGAAAAAGAGTTAGTATGAAACTGCTGATTAATGTAAAAATTCCTGAGAGGTGCTAAGGAGGTCAGACAGAGAGGAAAATCATATGCCACTTTCTACAGATAGACACACTTACATTAACACAGGACAATGTGCAACCCAACAATATGCAAATACATTTATGTTTGTAAGTTTGTAACAAACACATACACAGTGAGCATTAGATATCCCACTACATACAGACTGTAGTTTCAACCAATGAGATCATACTCTAAATACAGGTCATATCGATACCTGTTAAATTAGCATGCCAACCTATGACTAAATGCCTCTAAATCCCAACCCCAATTGGGCAGTTGTGGTGGAAAACGGTGGGGCACGCTTAACACCTCCTGATCAGACAGCTCAGCGCAAATCCCCATCAGATTACTGAGTAATACCTCATCTAAGAATACCACCTAGAGTCAGGCTAATAATTCGCCACCATACCTGGCATGTCAGTCACACACAAAAGCTCATACATAGATGGGTATTTCTGGGTACTGTAGTAACCCACAGTGCTGCAGTCTGGTTAAGTACAACAGTGTGAATTAATAAGAAAGTTCAGTGTTCAACCATTACATAATATTAAATAAAAATATTTACATAACTCATAAAATTAACTTATACATTTACTGTGCACTTACTATACATTTCAAAATTAGAATATCTTAGATTAAATTACAATAAAGTAGAATATGAAAAAGTTTGTTCATTATTTATTTTTTTTATTAAATTTTTAATTATTTAATTTATTTCATTATTTATTTCATTTATTTCGTTATTTAATTTAATATTTTGTTTTACCTTTGATCAGTATGGCAAATCAGAAATCCAGTATATCATATTATTAGAATATTTATTAGAACATTAAATCAGAATGAAAGGGATGTACAATACAGAAATATGTGCATTTATACACTCAGTACTTGATTGGGGCTTCTTTCCATGCTCAGGTTGCTTTGATAGTGTCCTATAGCTCATCTGTACTGCTGGGTCAGGTGTTTCTCATCCTCCTCTTGACAGTACAGAATAGATCTATGGGGTTCAGATCCAGAGAGTTGGATGACCAACAAGCACAGTAATATAATGGTCAGAAAAGTACTTGGTGGTAGTTTTGGCACTGTGACCAGGTGATGAGTGCTGCTGGGAAAGGAAATCACACCTCAATAAAGCTTTTCAGCAAATTGAAGTGCTCTGAAATGTTCTGGTAGACAGAAGCATTGACTGGACTATCCAAACCATCACAGACTGTGACCTCCGCATTTAACACATCCGTGCTGTGAAACACACACACAAGTGAACACTAAGCATACTTGCCCAGGAAGCAGTTGGGGAAGTTAGGTCGCTCAAGGGCACCTCAGTTGCATTTTGTTACAGGGCAGGGATTGAACCCGCAACCTTCCAGTCACGAGACCAGTTCCCTGACCCCTAGGCCACAACTGCCCTCCGTGGAAACGTTGCATTGGACTTCAGACACTGGGGATTTCATTCTTTTTTTTCCTTAGCCCTGGTAAGACACTTCTGATATCTCTGGTTCATGAGTGGTTTAATATAAGGAATGTGGTAATTGTAGGCCTTTTTCTGGGGAAGTCTATGTCTTGTGAACAAATGTTTTCACAATGTTCTAATTTTTTGAAATGCACTAATATACGCTTCTTGGAAAAGTCTGTTTTCAAAGCCTGCTGTGTGACTGCTGTGTAACATCAAGCATGCCATGACAGTGACGAGGAATGATCATATGTTTATGATGAATGAGAAAACAGTGACTTTGACAACTGTGCTGTTTGAGTACAGTACAGTTTTAGAAAGCAGCAACATATAGAATCCTTTTGCAGTGTATATCGGAGATTTCATGCTTTGTGGTCTTGTATTGGATATTCTCGGGTGGGTGATCCTCCAAAATAAGGAAAATGTAGGAAAAGCCAGGTCTTGATTAAAGGTGTTAAGAAGTATAACCACTGTGTTAATTAATAAATGACAGAAATCAGTATTTATGTGAAAGCTGCTCAGACTGAGGAAAAGGTGATAGAGATTTGGCAGAGTTTTTATTATTGAGTGGTTTAATATCAGGAATGTGGAAATTGTAGCCCTTTTTCTAGAGACGTCTGTGTCTTGTGAACAAGTGTTTTTTTTTACAATGCTCTAATTTTTCAAGATGCACTAATATACCCTTCTTAGAAATTAGCCTAGAAAAGGCTGTTTTCATAGTCTGCTGTGTGACTGCTGTGTAACATCGAGCATGCCATGACAGTGATGAGGAATGATCACGTGTTCAAAGGTGATGTTCAAAGATTTAGACAAGTTATTATTAACAAAAAATGTCCATGTAGAAATTGTATCTCTGTGAATTAGCAGTGTGGTTTAGTCAAATCAGGCCAAAGCAACACTTGCTTTGTGTTCAGAGTGTTTGAGTAAAGGAGGATACAGTATAAAGCAAAAACTCATTTGAATCAGATATACAGTATTTCCTCTATTCAAACTTTTATGTCTGCTGTTATAATATAAAAATTAATATCTTTCAGTAATATAGATTTAGCGTTGCATCTAAATAGATGGCCTGTCGTGTATTTCACCTGGAGGGCATTATATATGACCTTTGTGTTTTGCGCTTTTTGTGGGGAACTTTATGTAACTTTTATTTAATTATTCATGCAGCTAATTAATGCTGTATGCACAGCTAAATTGATCCCTAGTAAACAAAGATTAAAGGTGAAATAAAGTAAAATCTGCACATTTAAACTTTTTTTAAAGAGAGGCATTTCCTCATTGCAGACCAGGCAAATGTCCAAACCCAGGTCAGATCTGTCGTAGATTTTTATAAAAACATGGCCTCGCCCCTCTCTCTAAAAGCACTCCATCACTTGAAGTATACAACATCTACACCAACACCCATATTCTAAAAACACTTCATCATATTAACACTCGCACACACATGGAACACATTTGACCTACTTAGATTGCATAAATGTGGCAGTTTTGGCAAAGGGCTAAGTAAGGGATGGTCTCTTTCTATGATACAATATACCCAACACTAAGCCAATAAGGTATTGAAATACACACGCAACCCACATTAAGACACAGACACACGTTAGTTTGGTAAACCAGGTCAGAGTTGGTTATGGCTTTTAGATTACTGTGAACTTCTTAAAAGCCATATACATCATTACAGTATGTATGTGCATAAGCGTGTGTGTGCATGTGTGTGTGTGTGTGTGTGTGTGTGTGTGTGTGTGAGAGAGAGAGAGAAAGATGTATTTGTCACAGCTATCCTGAGGTTTCTGTAAATTATCCTGATAGTCACATCATCATTTTGACTTGGGTGGACAATTGGCTGTCCCCTTAATTCATTTTTTAATCTATCCATCAGTCAATTAGTCAATCAATCAATACACAAACAAATAACTCTAAGAGATTTAGTGTATGCATTCAGGGGTTTAGGCATAACATTAAGTACCTGCGACAATACTTATGTTAATCAAAGATCCTCACAAGAATATTAAGACAAATGTGTGTGTGTGTGTGTGTGTGTGTGTGCGTGTGTGTGTGCATGTGTGTGTGTGTGTGTGTGTGTGTGTGTGTGTGTGTGTTTGAATGTGTGCGAAAAAGGTCACACTCAGGTCTGGAGTTTCCATTATCCATTATATTGCTGAAAAACATGTTGGAAGACTGAAGAGAGCCAAGTGTGTGTCTCACATGGGACACACGGTTTAATCTCCATAAGCTTTTCTAATAAAGTCTCTTTTTTGTGTCTTTATGTAGTTCTGAGGACCAAATGTCCTCACAAATATAGGAATATGTAAAATTTTGACATTGTAAGGACAGCTTTGCTGGTGCTTATAAAGTAATTCAGGATTTTTCAGGAGCCAGAAAGTGTTATTTTCATAAGGTTTAGAGTTAGTTGTAAATAGTTACTCTAATCATTACATCTATGGATGTACGTGAGTCTATGTGTGTGTGTGTGTGTGTGTGTGTGTGTGTGTGTGTGTGTGTGTGTGTGTGTGTGCGCTTTCATCAAAGTTGTCCACTCAGAGGCTACAAAACATACAATGTTCATGCAGCATATCAAAACACACTACTCCTAAATTCCAGGCCAACCACATAGGGCTAAATAATTGGATGTTATTCAGGACATACTTTATCACATATTTAAAAAAAAAAAGTACTCATTTATTTTAATTACTTAAACACTTTCTCTACTTTATTCCCCTCTCAAATATGCTTAGCATGCAGGTATGTAGATTGGCAACTCTAAGTGGCCCCTTGTTGTGAATGAGTTTGTAAAAATATGTGAAGCGTGTGTGCATTGGTATGGGTATACAGGTTAAATGAAATGTCAAGAGAAAACACACTTTCATTGTCAAGAGAATTTAAAAAGTGTGTCCTGCCTTTTCTCAACATTTTTATTCTAAAAAAAAATAAAGGGTTTCCTTTTCCTGAGGTTAAGGTGAAGGTTAGGGTTAGAGTTAGACACAGACTTAATTAGCCGCTTTTATCATTATGTCTATGGAACGTCTTGACATAGATAGGGAAACCAATATGTGTGTGTGCACATGGTGTCCAATAGCCTGGTGTCCAATCCAGGGTGTATTTGTGCCTTATACTCAATGTAATCAGGATATGCTCTGCATCTATCACAACTCTGACCAAGACAAAGAGTTTCCTAAAGATGAAAAATTAAGAATGTAAAATTAATATTGTAATATGCCTGAAAAACAAGACCTGTAATATAAATTGCTCCCGTACTCATGACGCAAATATTTTAAAAATTCAGATGCAATCTGATAGGAATTTTTCAACACCAGCACATACAAGTTTAACACGTGTGTAGCCATGCAAGCAGAAAAACACACACTGAAATGCACATATGCATATATGCATTTTATTCCGTGAACTGATGAAAACAGGGCTATAATTAATCTTTCACACACAGTGGTGCTCTCCCAAGTTTAAAGCAGCATGCAAGGTCTATTTGCCAGCTGCTAGCTAAAAAGCAGAGCCACAGCCTGTCAACCCACTCTGCTCTCACTTCCAAGAACACACTGAACAGAACTTGTTCTGGGTAAAGGGCCAATCGACGGCTCTGAGTACACTGCTTTCTGAGGCCTATTGTTTCACTATCAAGCAACCACACACAGAAGGTTGACTCAGGAAGACTGCTTGAGGAATTCCACGCCTGAGGAGTGTATTCATCTAGACATAGTGAGTGGGAGCGTGTGTTTCAGTGAGAGTGGGCCTAAAAGAATGCAGCGGATGGTACAGAGAAGGCTCTTATCAATATATTTTCTTTCTTCTCATTTTCGTCATGTGAGTCTCACACAATTGCACGCCCCTGCATGCACGTCATTCCCCTAGCTTCAGTCTTTCCAGCCCTTTTTTTTTTTCACTGACACCATCATTGTGAACATAATACCAGACAGGTTTACCAGACAGAACAGGACTCAGGTTTACTCAGGTGTGTCCTAAAATAGAAACCTTTATTAATAAGTTTGCCTGTCCTGATCCACCCATTCCTATGACGTTTGAATAGGCTGATGTGTACCAAACACACAGCAGCACGAATCTAAATATCTGTTGCCAAAGATACGCCTTGTAAGTAAATATAATTACAAAGTAATGTATTCGGCACTATGTTCGAGTGTGTAAAACCTGTGGCATTATGGCATACATAGTCGTCTCGACAAAAAGTAACTAATGAATCAGAGGTAACTGTCCAGTTATGCAGACATGGTGTATGTGTTTTTCAGTCATTTTTACACCAGAATAATGGTAGTGAAACAACACAGCCAAGAACAAAAAATGTATAATGCACTGGCACAGTCGCTGGCATCACTGATCCATAGTCCCTGGTTTGATCCTGAACTCTCCCTTTTCCAGTTTCTTCCCATTTCCCAAACCATGCCAGCAGGTGGAGTACTTTAAATTGCTCCACTGTTGTAAATGAGCATGTGAATGTGTGTGTGCCTGGCATCTCATTCACTTTGTATTCTTTCCCCATTCCCAGTATTCCCGAAACAGGCTCCAGATCCACTGCGACCCTAGCCAGGATAAAGTGGTTACTGAAGATGAATGAATGGTCGAGTCAAGTAAGTAATTATAAAAAAAAAGATTTAAGACCCAAAACCTTTACTCTGGAGAATGCTGGAAATGTACCTATTTTTTTTTTCATTAGCTAACCATACAGCACATTAGATCACAAACCTAATTTTCTTCCGTTAGATCATAAACCTACACTTCTTGTTGTAGATATATACAGTAAACGTTTCATTTATGTTGTAAGTAAGAGATCATAGATGATAGTTAAAGGGGTTAAATACGAATTTAAATTTAAACTTAAATTTAAATTTAAAAATGACTGCAATTCATAATGAATGCAAATTTTAGTTAAAGTTATGTAAAACCCAGACTGTCAGGAATAAACACAGATCGGCCACTGATACACCTCTCACCCACTGAGGCATGGGACTCTGAAGGTGTGCTGTAGTATCAGGTATTATGACATTAGCAACAGATACTTCTGTGGATCTTCTGTGGGATCAGACCAGACTGGTTAGTCCTTGCCCCTATGTGCATCACTGACCACTGGGCACCCATGACTCTTTCACTGATTCACAGGTTCTTGGACCACTTTTAGTAGGTACTAACCACTGCATACCAGAAAGACCTGCTGTTTTAGCCTGTATCTAACATCACAATTTGGCCCTTATCAAAGTTGCTCAGAACCTTATGCTTGCCCATTTTTTCTGCTTCCAACACAATTTTAAGAACTGACTGTTAACTTGCTGGCTAATGTATTTCATCTGTTGTAATAGGATAATCAATGTTATTCACTTCACCTGTTAGTGGTTAGTGGACATAATGTTATGGCTGGTCGATGGTATCAGTATTAACGCAGGAGCCTAAAGCAATACAGAAACCCTGAATTTAGTTGGAGTTCTTGTTGCATTAAAATAAATATTATTCATCTATGTCTTCTTCTATATGCTGCCTTTGTTGGGTGTGAGATTAGATTAGATTAGATAGAACATTATGGATCCCTTTGGGAGGGTTCCCTCAGGGAAAATGCCATCAACTTCAATCACTGCTAAAATCAATGAGTTGCACATAGGAAATGCTTAACTTCAATTTTTCGCTACACACCCAGTAATCTAGTCAGACAGGCACATAGCAACTGTGTCAATGAATCTAGGCCAAAATATACAGGCCAAGATGACTCACTGAACCTATGCCAGATAAACGAAGATAGTATCCAGAGAAAGGAATGTTGTGGCATGGCCTCCTGTGCTGAGAGAAAAAGATAGCACTCTAAGGACCTGGGAGCAGACGAAGTGCAACGTGAGCCTGGCTTTGACAGAAATGTGATCATATTGAAATGGGCCAGCTGAGCAGTTGTGGTGCAGCAGGTCTGGAATTTGTCAACTTACCTGAGATATTTGATCCTGCACATGAGTGACTACCAACCAGCATAAGCACCTCTATGCATACACAATGATGCAAATATTCTAGAGTGTGTGTTTTTGTGTGTGAAGCCTTCAGGTGTATTATAACATATCGTGTTCAGTAACAACAATCTCCACCTAGCTGAAATACAGTACACTGTCTAACTCAATGTGGGTATTGTTTGTGTTCTGTGCTCTTTCATGTTTTTTTATATGTAGCAAAATAAATATCACTGACCTGATTAAACACTCTCAATGTGAATTTGAAACTTGACACTAGTTGGTGATTTGAACCTAATTCAGAGAGCATACAGGACTTCACATGCTCTATTTAGTTCGGTGACTTTCTCAGTTGTTTAATGAGCACTGTATCAGTTGATCCTAGGGAAGCACACTTCCGTTTTTATTTCAGTCCCGACTTGAGTACATTGTGATCCAGCTACAGGATGAGTAGGACTCAACATGAAGACTAACACTCTGGTAGTCCAATAAGTATAAAGGCCAAATCTGGGGATTGGGTGGTTAATAAGTAAATATAAGTAAAGGGAAGTAACTCATTGACCAGTATGTTTGTACACACAAAGGCATTTGGACTCTGCATTTAAACCAATTGTGTAGTGAAACACACCCCAGTGAACACACACACTAGGGGGCAGTGAACACACTTGCCTGGAGTGTTGGGCAACCCTATACACAGTGCCCTGGGAGCACTTGGAGTTTAGGTGCCTTGTAATTCAGTCATGTCTTATTGGTGGAGGGAACAAACTGGGGACCTTCCAGTCACAAGGATGGTTCCTTAACCACAAGCCTATGGGGTCCTGACTTTGGTGAAAAAAAGCATGTTCTGCCTTTTGTAAACATTTTATACCAAAAACTAAAAGAGCCAGAAGTTTTCTTTTTTGTTTCCTGAGGTTAACGTAAGGGTTAGGATTAGGATTGGGCAGAGCATTAATTAGCTACATGTATTATTATGTCTATGGAAAGTCTTGACATAGATAGTGAAACCAACATGTGTGTGTGTGTGTGTGTGTTTGTGTATGATGTATAGCCATGGTTCACAAAGGCCCATGACTGATTGTCAGAAGGGCAGGAATGTCTGAGTAACTTGGGAATGAGTAGTGTTTAGCTACTTAAAATACTAGTGTTTAGGAAATAAAAATACTACCATATCTTCTAGTCATGTACACAGCCTGGCCATAAAAAGTGGCACATGCTAATATTTTGCTATTTTGTTACAACCTTAAACTTCGATTATTGCACAAATTCGCCGTGGAATTGTTTTGACAAACTTATGCAATATCGCAACATTTATTTCTGTCCAGAGTCACATTAATGTTTGGCTGAGATCCGTAAAAAGTCTTCTTCAGCACATCCAAAACACTTTTAGGGTTAAGGTCAGGACTCTGTGGTCAGTACATGTGTGACAATGATTGCTCATGCTTTCTGAATCACTTCGATTACAGTTCGAACCTGATAAATAACTATCCACTTTTGTAAGTCACTCTGGAAAGGTGCCTACTAAAAGCCCTAAATGTGAATGTATCTTGGCATGTAAAATGTCTGTCCATCAGGAAAAAAAAATCCACTGATGTTATAACCTGCTCATTCAGTACATTCAGGTGCTCAGCTGATGTCATGTTATCTCAAATTAAGCTAAAATGCAGTGCTACTTTAGAGGCAAATTTGCATTATTTACCTAATAACCTTTCGCTAGCAGTGCTTCATATTAGCAATGTGTTTTTTAGGATTTCATCACAGCTAGATACAAGTGTTGCACATGCACAGTATTCCTGATAAGATGGGCATATTCTTGCACACACAGTGCCAGTGTGTCAAGCTAAGGCTCAGCTGTAGAGTTTTAGTGTTGTATGAGACCTGATTATTGTGATTAACTTGTCCATGTTTCTTAACACCAGTGTATTTAAACCGTCACTATCTCATCAGTTCTCTTTAATAACATTTAACAGACAGTGAGCAGAACATGAGCAGAGCACTCTGTAGTGTGTTGGTGCTTGTTTCTGGTTTTCTTTCGTGTCACACAGAGGCCAGTCAGGTGTGATGTATAACTTTGTATAACTACATCATCCATTGTTAATATCTATGACTTGGGATGTAATGTGGATGCTACTGAAGTGTGTGGGTTGTAAAGTGTGAGGGTTGTGAAGTGTGTGAGATATTTTATGTCAACTCAAACACAAACCAGTTGGTTGGTATATCGAATGTAATTAGCTTAGGTAGAAAAGTGTGGGGTTTGCAGGCTATTCATTTGTGTAGGAATCAAAGGTTGTTTGTGTGTATATAAAATATTGTTGTGTAATGGGGTAATGCTCTGTAGAAGTAACTTACAAGGAAGCTGACATGCAATGTCTTGCATAAGTATTCACCCCTTGAATTGTTTCATATTTTGTAGTGAGACACTCTGTGGATCTCTCAGTTAGTATTAGCCTTAATGTTTACTATTTGTTACTTGGACATTTAATTTTTGGCATCATCTAGGCAGAGTTGGGGAGCTGTGATTGTTCCATATCAGCTTTTTGATCTTCATGACAATATTTATTATGTTCTCTAAGGTACATGTTCTGTACCAAACTCTGGAGCTTTCGAGAAACATTTCTATTGTATATTGTATAGTATTTCTACTGAGACCACACAGCATTTTAATTGCACATGGGTCAACACCATTCAGCTATTTATTTTTTATATTGTTAATAATTATTTTTAAGTAAAACCCTTCTCTTTTACATTGTACCATTAAGTACCTTGCTGTTCCTTTGCTGCTGTAACACTGGACTAATAAAAGAATATCTTATGTTAATTTTGTTCACACTATCTTGATGTCCTAAATATGAAATATTTTAAATATTTGATATAAATATAAAATATCATGAGTATTTTGTGTTGATTCGTGACATATAATCCCAGTTAAACTCATATGAGTTTTAGTTTTTCAACACAACAAAATGTGGAAAAGATAAAAGGGGTGAAACCTTATGCCAGGCACTGTAACAGTGTGACATAATATCTGTTTTTATTATTTAAAAAGTGAGAATTTCCTCATTCAGAATGATATCCCTTTCGACTGTCCACATTTTTAGCATTAAAGTATGTATCATTACAGGTACCACACATGCGTGTAGCTTCCCTTTAGGGTATGGGAACAGCAGAGCAGTTTGTCTGTAAAAAAAAACGTAGCTGTAGTGAGTAAATGAGTCCAGGTGAGGACACATGCATGCACAACTGCAGTCAGACAAACACCCCTCTTTTTCACATCAGATGGAGTTGTAACCCTGTCCTTCTCTGAGGCTCTTTCTCTCTCTGCACCACTCTCTACATTATTAGTCCTCAAACACAAATATCTGTACCCATACCTCTATACTTTTAGATTCCTGGTCTCTCTATAAAATGGTAACAGTTATGTTTGGAACATATAAGGTTAAGTTTGGATGGGTGCCAGTGAATCTGAGGGATGCTGAAAGAGTGATATGAGTTACAGCTGATTGGCTGGAAGTGGGTGAAGAACATTTGGATCGGGTGCTGATTGGCTGTGCAAGCCATGTTCTCATTGGCCAAGACACACCTGAGACTCTGTGCTGCGTCACTACCAGCTGCAGTGAGCACAATGGAAAAATACAGAGTCACACTGCTTCCAGATCTGGCTGCATGGAGATATATACACACACACACACACTTATGTGTATTTACTTTGACTTATTCTAGTCAAATACTCCTATACCGGCCCATCTTAACCCTAACCTTAACCTCAGTAATGTATAAGAAATATTTTAGGTCATATACATTTAGGTGGATATACTTATTTATTTATTTGTATGTGTGTTTATTTGTTTGTTATCATTGCCATGTGGACCTGTAAAATGTCTCCACAAGATCAAAACTACTACACATTCACACATTCTTTTCATTATAGGCACATTTATTCCCCGTAAAGAGATGGAATCATGGTCCACTCATACCTACATACCCAAACATTACACACATACACACACAGTGCCAGTTTTTTGCCCAACCCTATCTCCAACCTTTTACTTCAGTAATGAAAAGGCAACTTTGCGGCTCTTACAGGTTTTTTTTTTAAATACAAATATCCCCACAGAAATATAAATACATGAAAAACACGCATATATATATACAAAGCAATTGCAAAACAAAAAGTAGGATGTGCAAATATGTGCTTCTGACAGAATAATGATCTATTTTAAATAAGATGAAAGTATAAGCAGGTGATGTGACTGAAATTTTAGTGGCACACAGTAGAGAGTGAAACCCACACAAAAGAACAGAGCATCTCCAAATATAGTTAATGAATGTTTTCCATAAGAGAATATAAATTCAGACCACAGACATATATGCTGTAGTGACCAAAACCTTTCCATTTTTACCCAGCACCAAATCATTTCACATGTGCAACAGCTTTGATTTTCATCTGGGCATCAGCTCTCTTTTTCACTGTTTTTGAATACACAAGGATATGTGCTTTAAGTGACATATAAGCATTGCAATGACAGAAAAATATGATGCCAACCAAGACTTAAAGGAGAGCTTCATGATGACCCAGTTAATCCCCATGAATGAACCTGACTCAATCTGATGTGATTAAAGCATGTCTCTCTGCCTTAATCCACTCCCTGTAGGGTTAATACTGGCTGTTGCTAAAATTAATAACCTAGTGAATGTAGAGGAAAAGTGGCAATAAGAAGATGAGACGAATATAAAAGAAATGGAGAAAAATAGCATGTGGGGATGAAGAATTAAAGCATAAGACAGAAAATTAAACAAGAAAGAAAGAAATGTGCTTATGAAAACAGAGAGCAGACTGGGCAAAAAAGAATGGGAATGTGCATGTGATCCATGGTGATTAGTGTTCTGCATCCTGTGTTTTTGTTTTATAGAGGCTGGGACCACCCCCAGGCAGTATGCCTTAAATATGAACTAAGTTGGTTGCTAATATTCTGGACATAAATATAAATGTTGTCAGTAAGACATGCCATTACTGTTATGATAGAATAGCCAGGAACATACATTTTTTAAATCTTAAGTTGCTATGACAACCATTTCCAGGAGCTCATATCTCAGGGCATGCAAGCTTGGATTGAAGGGAGATATCATACAGTCCAATCCAGAATGATCCTAGTATAGGTCCACACTTTCACAGAGGTACTGGAGGTGTTAAGCTGATATGACAATGGGTCTGTTTTCCCCATACATGTTCTTACATTTGTCAAATCCCCTAAATGTATATATCTGTATACACAATATGTGCAAATATTTGTGGATACTTGACCATCACACATATATTCACCACTGAGTTGGAAGCACACAATGGTCTAAAAAGTCTTTGCATGCTCTGGCATTACAGTTTTCTTTACTGGAACAAAGATGCCCAAACATGTTCCATTATGACACTGCTGTGGAATAACTTAAGTCGCCTGCACAGAGCCCTGGCCTCAACCCTGCCAAACACCTTTGAGATAAACTGTAACGCCGAGCATGTGCCAAGCCTCCTCACCCTACATCAGTGCCTTTAATGCTGTTGTGGCTGAGCAAATCCCTATGGCCATGCTCCAAAATCTGGTGGAACGCCTTCCACCCTTGAAAAGGATTATTGATCACTGCTATAGAGCAGAGCTGTACGACCTGAAGCTCATCTTTCAATGTTTCCTTAATAATCTTTGCTATAGTAGCGAACTCACCCCATTGAATACATCACTGAAATTATCCAACAATTTATTAATATTCTTGTGCAAGTGACTGTGCCTTGATTTATCACTCGAGTTAAAATTTATAAAGGTTCCTTGTACACTAGATTAGAATAAATGGCAGTGTTTGATTAAACTGCATCCACTGTTCTTTCACAACAGTAAATCTTGGGTACTGACGTTGTATTAATAGTGCATAAAATATTATCAAGACTCATTGGATTTCATTGTGCAGGTGTACCAACCATATAAATAGGTTCTATGGTAGCTCTGGTGACATTATTAGAGAAAAGCTGAGTCACGTTGAAATTTTCAGTGTAGTGTATCACTGTGTGGGCTGGCTGCACGGAAGGATTTTCATGCTTAATGTGCAAAGACAGTAAGTTAGACCAGTGCTCTAGACCCAGTACACAACAAAATAAGCTTCAGCTGGTATATTATATGTATATTCCCTAATCAGAACCACATCCAGATTATGCTTTAAAACTGTATGCTCCAAAAACCTCACAAAAGTGTCAAAGCAGAAGCCCTTTAGGAACCTTAGCACCCATACATCTAACAACCCCCCCCCCTTTTTTTTAATCTTTCAACCATTTCCTCCTATCATAGAACCTACGTTGTTTGTACATATACACTCACCCTACATTTATACAGGTCAGCCGATCATGTGGCAGTAGAACAATGCATAAAATCATGCAGATAAAGGATCATGTGCTTTACTTAACATTTATTTCAAACATCAGAACAGGAAAAATATCTGATCTTTGTGACTTTAACCGTGAGATGGTTGTTTGTAACAGTTGTTCTAGTGTGAGTTTTTCAGAAACTGCTGATTACGTGGGATTTTCACATATTGTAGTCTCTATAGTTTACACATAATTCCACCGTTTCCTTGGGTCCAAACAACCTAAAACAAACTTTTGATGTGATAGAGCAAAGCAAAATGATTGATTAGTTTAAGCAGCCAGGACAGATAGAGTAACTCCGATAAGCACTCTTTACAACTGTGGTGAGCAGAAAAGCATCTCAGAATGCATAACCTCTGGTCATGAGACCGTTCCCTAACGACTAGGCATTGCTCCTGCCAATTGGCTCTTTAGATAACTGCATGAATGTGTAAATACACACACTAGGGACTGTGAACACACTTGCCCAGAGCAGTGGGAAAGCCTATCTATCGTGCCTAGGGAGCAGGTGGGGATTAGGTGCCTTGCTCAAGAGCACTTCAATTATATCTTGTCAGTATCAAAGATTGAACCTTCTGCTCAAAAGGCGGGTTCCATAACCACAATCCTAAGGCTGCAAGATTTCTGTTTGCTTATAAATATAGTACTTATAATATGTATGCACATTATATAAAATCGGTCAAACCTTCCAATAGCATTTTGTAGTATTTTCACACAACCTAATTTTTTGAGTTTCTCATTTTAGCTGTTCTCATTTGAGAAAGAGGGGTGGGGGTGGATGTATATGTGAGTGTATGTGTTTAAAAGTTTAAGACCTAAGATCTAGGATTTATTTGAAACTGGTGACAGATTTGCTGAAGGAGATTTGTACACAGACAAAGAGGCAGCTATACAACGTTTCTGTTCTTTTCAGTTCCACACGCATAAGCAATCAACAAGATGCATTTCATAATTGAAAAAAACAACGGACAAGATGAAAGAGGTGACTGCAGTCTCTGCTTACAGAAGCAGCAGTGTGGAGAATGGTGTTAAGGAGGGTAAAGCATCTATGAAGAGGAAAACATTTGCTTTGAGCAGGAGGTGGTCTGACACAGAGAGGATCTGTGCCAGAAATGCCTATGTCTGTGCCAAAGCAGAGGAACGATTTAAATATAAGCATGGCAAAGGCCCAACAAAAAGCACTGAGAGCAATGACCTCTTAGGGAAAAACACAGACACAGGAACAAAACAACAGCTCATAAAATCCCATCAGAAGTACCTGTCTTACCAATCTACTTCTAAGCAACTGGTGAATGCAAAAACATATACATGAAGTATCAATCTGTCCATATCACACACACAAACACACCTGCATGTCTTTTTTTATTAGTTCTGACATCATTAACGTGTTAAGTTAAAGCTTGTGTCACAATACCAGCAATACAAGGCTATGGTTGAGTGCAGGCTACACACTTATATTGTTTGTCAGTAAATAATCTGGACTATTCAGCAACAATTGTATGCATAGTGACACTTTGCAACATGGATTAGAGTTTCATCTATTCATATGAGCAAAAAAGACACACCCTACGGGTCAGGCAATGCACAGTCTCTGTTAAATGCTAGTTTAGAGGGGATCCAAGAAGAAAGGACCAAATTATAATGGAAGGTTATCTTGCATTGCTGATCTGAACAGTGAGCAACAATAAAGAAATCCATTGTCCAGAACAGAAATAACAGATACAAGTGAGGACAAAGTGTGCACACTGTTTTGGCTTTATCCGATAGTCAAACAAGTGACAAGCACGTGTTGGGGGACGCAAAGAAATAGGGAACATAGAGCACAGATCAAAGAGGGATAAAAAAAACACATGGGATCCCCAGTGAGTTTTCTTTGCACTCCAACAACATGTCCATGTCCTTTTGGAAAGGATAGGGAGCTGCGTAATCAGATCCAAAATATCAGACATTAACAGCGGATGAGTGACTCTTAGTGAAACACACACACATACACACACACACACACATAGACAGACTGACGCAGTCCAGTCAGTCCAGTTGCTATGTCCATTAAGGGCAGACATTTGCAGACACTGGAGCTAGGGCAATGAGTAATCTTCATTAAGACTCCATCAATCTGTGCATATTGTAGGTGCAGACAGATTAAACTGAATAAGAAATGATTGTCTGACAATAAACAAAGTCAATCTTAGATTGAAAAAACGACAAATATGATTAAATAGGCGTGTCCTGTCATCAGGCATTTTATTAAGATTTATGGATAGAATATTTTCCTAGCTGCAGTCAACAGCGGAAGTAAAGCCTAAAGCAAGTCTTTGCTTACTCATTTACTTAATCACAGTCATCACTTAATACTTATAGTTAGTCTGAGGTCAGTGTATCTATCAACAATTCCTCCACAGTAAATGTCTTCTTCAGCAAATCTGTCACCAGTTTCAAATAAATTTAAGATCACCCTCTGAACTCTCCCTCTCACACACACACACACACACACACACACACACACACACACACACACACACACACACACGTATATATATTCCCCCAACCAGGCCTATCCTAAATGATGGACAGATCATTGTCATCTTAGCACCGTTATCATGGTTATATCACCTTATCACCTTCAACTTTATCACCCCATTCAAGCACCACGTGAGAAAAATGGGGTTTCTCATTCCATGAACTCATCTGAATTCCAGAGGGGTGAATGGCGATCTATGGTGGGTGATCCCACATAGGGAGAATTCCCAAGCCACTGATGTAAGAGCTTTATTCAGCACAGCCGTAGAAGCATCCAGTTGCTGTCTCTTCGCTAAGTCATTATGCCAATGAGTCACAGATACTGAGTCTTTTCACAGTTTGATTAATGTTTCCCTGGGGTTCAATTCAGGTTAGGACATTATTTAGTGAGGAAAACCTCTGTCTATAAAAGCCACATAAGGTGTATAAAACAAGCCATGAGGTTCGGATCTGGAAACTAACAAAATTTTCATGATTGTTAATTGGAAGTCATTTAGAACCAGCATGACATTTCTTTGCAGCTGTCCAAGCTGAAAACCTATCTGACACAACTACAGAAGCCCTGTGTCGTGATTAATGATCCAGCAGCCTATTAGAATCAGGCCTTTACAGTAGGCAGAAAGGAGCCACTTCTTAGCAAAAATGTGACTGACTGCTCACTTGTAATTTGCCATCTTTCAGATCAGGAGAAAACTACGCATCACTTGCCTTTGGCCAATTCCATTTATACATTAAAGCATAGTGTTGGTAGCCATATGCTTTGGGAATGTTTTGTAGCAGCAGGGAGAGGGAGGCCTTCCAGGAATAAGGGAAGAATACATTCCCTCATTGTCCAGAGACATAGAAAAACACCTGCTCAAATGCCCTTATTAGGATAAAGTTTCACCTTCCAATCTGACCATAATGCATAAACACACTTAAGACAATGTAAGAGTGGCTTCAGAAAGAGTCTGTGAATGCCACTAAGTAACCCAGACTCAGTCTGGACTTGAACTTAAGTGAACAACTCTGGAAATAGAAGTACAGAGATTCAACCTGACAGAACTTAAGAGGTTCTTTATAAAGGAATGGGAGAAGACATCAAATTTAGATGTGCAAAGATTCATAACCTAGAAGAAAAATAAGGTTGTAAGCAATTACACTGCTCTGTGATGCTAATTAACTTCTGACTGGAATTCACCTCAGACTTTGGTGTATACTGGATTCAGATGGGGTTTAATCATATGGTCACATAGACACTATGTAAATTTTTTTTTCATTTATTAGTTTGAAGGAAATTGATATTCCTGATGGCCTTGTTTCAATAATCCTGCTTTAAGTAAAGCATTTTACACTAGTTATTACAGCAATTCCACCCTGTCAGTACCCCGTTTGGGTAATTTTGGCTTTTAGTACTAACTACAAATATCTGAAAATCATGTATAGAAATGCAAAACACCTGTATACCTGGCGTCAGTGGGTAATCAAACTCACATTGGCTAATAATAATAGAATGGCTGAAAGTATTAGCAGTAAGAGTTGCCAGTGAGTGTTTGTGTAAAAAGGCTCGGTGTGAAGGCAGGGTCACTGAAGTGTTCAGGTCAACTCTGAATTATACATGTTTAAGTCACCCAGTGACAAGGTCACTTTTGGAAACCAGAGTCAAGCAGGCATGGCCGTAACCCAAACCATCCCATTTACACTGCCAAGGAAAAATAGCGCTCTCATTTCACAGACAGACAGACAGACAGACGAACAGTAGATACGCACACACGCTCATACATACGCGCACACAGCCATATGCAACAATACTGCAGCCTACTGTTGCTCAGTGATTGACACTTAATAATACAAGTGTTAGGAATATTACATTTATTTAAAACAGGACACCATGGAATACCATGGAGATCTGAAGACTTAATAGAAAAAAATAGAAGAGGGAGATCAAATTGAAGGGTCAATCACCACGTTTAAGATGTCAGTATATCATATATAATATATTATACGTTTTGGTAGTAGATAGGCAGCAACTCCCTGATATCCCTATAGGGTGTACCCATGGAAAATATATAAAGTTGTGATTGTGATGCGGATTTAAGTCGGTGCTGGCTCACACTATTGTAATGAAATGATCGCCTGTTTTATCATTATTTAAAACGCATGCAAAGGTGACACACCGGTGATGACTGACTTTGTCAATAGTGATAACACTGATAGGTAGGCAAGGCCAGAGCATGGAAATTTCTGTACCAGGCACACAGAAATGCACACAAAGATTAGATTATGCCGAAGAGCTCAACAAACAGCATCATTTCAAACCACTTATACTCCTGTGCAGAACAAATATTAATCACTGTATAATATGTTATTTCATCTTTCATTGGGGTGGATCAGTGGTGCAGTGGGTAACCTTGCCTTCTCGCTATTAAGCTCAAGTTACTGTCGGTACTAATAAATAAATAAATTGTCATGGGTCAACATATTTAAATTAAAGACGGAATTTTGAATAAAATATGTATGCTTGATAAATTGATAATATGTCCATGTCTGCATGTGTTCAACATGACCTGCTTACTTACTGCTGAATATACTTATTATATTTAAAATTCTGTCCGTAATAAGTGCAGCTTCTTCAGTTTCCTCTATCTGTCCAAAAACATGCAAGTAAGTGGATTGGCTGTAATAAATTGCTCCTAGGAGTACATATGTGTATAGCATCTCATTTAGGACATATTCCTTTATCTTCCACCCACTGTTCCTGTAGTAATGTCTGGATCTACTATGACCCTGACCAGGATAAAGCAGTTACCGCAGATGAATGCATGAAAATCTTTTTTTCCCCTGTTGGATTAATTGAACAGTAAAATGGAATTGGACTGAAAGGACAATTTTTGTTGGGTTCCATCTCATGTTGGCATTTTCACTTACTTGCAACAACTTGTGATTTCCTGGCCTCCATTTAGAAAGCTTTCTTCGTGCTATTACTTTTACAATCATGATGGTCATGTCTCCTAAGGTACACCTTCATTCCCTCCTTTGATCCTTGTATTTCTCTTCCATCACTGCTTATTGCTACCATTTTGCCTTTTCTATGGCTTTCTTCACTGCAGTGTTTTCTTGAACTGTGTGTGTGCTGTTATGTAAGCCCTGTCTGGAGGCCAAATGTGACCAGGGCACTAGTGTATGCTCACTGATACAAACTAATTAGAGCAAATTAACCAAACAAACCAAACCTCAGCCTACTTATGTAAGATAGCAAATTGACCAAAGTGTGTGTGAAAAAGTTCCTGGAAGGCCTGATTAAAACATTCATGGGGAGACGGATGTAGTGATGAAGGAGAATGAAAACACACACATGCACACACTCACTGAAGTTCTCTATTTCAATGTCTTTCAGTGTTCTCTGGATGTCTTGACAGCACCTTAAAACATTTACCCCTGACCTGTGCATTTCCTACTGGTCTTTGTCTCTAAAACATCAGCCTCATTCAGCCAAAGGTGATTACATCAATAGAGAGGGGTACACTGGGGAAACAAGACAGACAGAGAAAGAAATAAGGAAAAAGAGAGAGACCATTCACTTCCGTGAATGGCTATGACGCAAATCCTTGGCTGTTTTCGTGGCCCTGACTGACCTGTGACCAACAATGTCTCTGTGGTTATGTTTTCTACAGCCACTTAGATGCATAGTTCTGCCAGCTTCAAACCCCTTAATCCTCTGACACACTGATACTGTTCATTGTCATAAATTAATTGTCTTTATATTGTTTGATATTGTATATATACCTAAATCAGTTGATCAGGATATATTTAGTAATACTCATACATGACATACATGCCATGTTTTAAGTTTCCATTAAGAATCTACAACACGATAAATGTTACACAAAAGCAAAATATATTAATTTGAATATACAAATAGAATTTTTTAATGTAGATAAAAGTAGTCAATAGCAACAACGTACATTAGAAAACAATTTACTGTTATATTTTTTAATGTTTTTGCGAACGTAACATATCACAGAATATGCAAAACATTTAACCTGATATTTTTGTAATGATCATCATTTCCTGGATTGTTACTGTTGCCTGTTTCTTATTGGACAGTGCAGGCTTGTTTGGTACAGTGTTACTTATTGCATTTGTTTGTCATTTTTTTTGTACTATTGAAATCTAACCTCTCTTTAGGAGAACTGTTAACTGCTTTGTATTCATTTTATACAACAGTTTTATTAAAGTACACAGTGTGTAGCCAGCGATCCTAATGTAGTATTGATGACTTTGCAGATAGTGGCTTTTAACCAGTGACTCCTGTTGATGTGGCCATTTGTTCAAAACTTGTGCAAGCAGGACCTCCTATATAATTGTGCAAGCAGGACCTCCTATATAATTGTGCAAGCAGGACCTCCTATATAATTGCAACTGTTTTTATATTATATGCATTTTTTTCTGTATATTGTTAAATAAACCACGCTTTGAAAGTGTCCACTATCCACATTATTTCAGCCTAGCTGTTCTGGGTTTCTAGCTTTTTTGTTGTCCCAGTCTAACCTAAGGATATGGGACCTGTCTTTTTACGAGTCTACTCTGTTTGGACAGATGTCTGGATTGTTTGATGCACACACAAACACACAAACACACAAACAAAGAGCTCAGTATAGGCGATTCTCAGCCTGATATGCCACCTAGTGGTTCATTTTACACTTACATTAATGCTGCTTCTGTTTTTACACGTGGTGTTATTACAAGTCACTGAGCAGACAGAGGAGTAATGGACGTGTGGAGAATTTCCTGAGGGCATCATTTCATTTATAATGACATATTTGTGTAATGTACAACGTGTTTGTTTTGTTTGAACTTTTTTGTTTGAACTACTTCAAAGCTAATAGGTACTGAGTGTACTGACAGCTCGGTGACAATGAAATACAGACTATTCAATTTCTGACACTTCACCTCGCCGATACACCAAAAAGATGGGGGGAAAAAACGTATCCCACTGACTGCCGAAACCCGGGATCGAACCAGGGACCTTTAGATCTTCAGTCTAACGCTCTCCCAACTGAGCTATTTCGGCCTGCGACCAGTCCTCCCTGTAGTCCTATATAAGGAAATATTAACTATAACTAACTACTAATGACTACATATACGATTACATAAAATGTAAAGAACATTGCTTATGTATATAATAAGTAGAGGGTATCTGAGCGGGGGAATTACAAAAGAAATAATCCGCTATTCGGTAGTGTAGTTGCTCAGCGTTTCTACATTACACCACTAGAGGGCGGAATTTTCTAATGAACACGTGGATTTTAGCTGTGTTTCAACAACAATACATCAGGCTTTCTTATTCTGATTATAAGTATTAGTATATATATAATTATAACTAGTAAAAAGTATAAAAAGTAATAATTACTTGCTTTATTGTTGATACTGTGAGTAGTCATGTTGGTAGACACAGGCTTGAAGAGACCTTCCTAATTTACCTTGTTTTTTTTGTAGGAAATTCACAATAAAGTTAAAAGCTTTAGTCAAAAACACAAAATCTAACCTGTTCATATTTATAAGTGAGTCTGTGTGTAATGTGCCCTGTGCATGCCCAGAATTTATGGTTTATACTATAGGCCAGAGGTACACAACTCCACTCCTGAAAGGCTGGCATCAAGAATTTATTATTTTTTTAATTAAAACACACCTGATTACACTGACCTGTTAAGTGACAGAGTTAATGGATGTGTTTGGGTAGAAAAACATCCAAGCTGTGCTGGACATCGGTCCTCAGGACTGGAGTTGTTCACCCCTGGACTAATAATGTCCGTACAGCAGAGTCATTTTCTGTCTTCAAACGCCGGCTAAAAACTCACCTGTTCTGCCAGCACTTAACTGAAAAATAAATGTTTGTAAACTGTTTGTCTTATTTATTCAGTTTTGTGACTATTTTGGTTATTGTCGTCTTCTCTCTGCAGGTTGACTAGTGTAAAAAGTTTTGGATAATTGATACTGCATGACTCTTTTCTAGTAGGATTCTGGTCTGAGTTCTTGAATCCTGATTTACATTTACTAGTCTCAGATACTCCAAGAATTTAACTAAGCACTCTTGTAGGTCGCTCTGGATAAGGGCGTCTGCTAAATGCCGTAAATGTATATATAAATAATAATAGTAATTACTAAGTGAACTAATAATTAAGTGAACTACAGAGGAATGTGACCTCCACATTTAACCCATCCATACAGTGCAACACACACTATTGAACACTAAGTGGCAGTGAACACACTTGCCCGGAGCAGGGGGCAGCCAAAAACCATGGTGCCCGGTGGAGCAGTTGTAAGGTTAGGTGACGTGCTAAAGGGCACTTCAGTCATGTCTTGACTAGACAATAAACTACAGGCCTCATCAGGATAAAGCAGCTCCTGAAGATAAATAAATGATATACTGGGATTGGAATTTGGTAGGCGTTTTATATTATAACAGTGTCATTGAGTTTAAATCTGTAACACAAACCTGTAGGAGGAAACTGCAAATGTGACAGAATTAAGCAGTATGTCTGATGTTTCATTATGCCCCTGAGAAACCTGGACGTGTGGTTTTACAGGCCTGCACCATTGCATCAGGTTTTGTGAGTGTGTTAATCTCCCTAGTGGTACAGCCTACACACTGCTTTCATGCTATCTCACTGAAAACATAGACCGATATCCCACATAGTCAAAGTCACAAGTGCTTAAGTTTTACATGGAGATGTACGTGGAAATGTTTAACATCTGAGAATTGTTGGTTTGTGTGTTTGGTTTTTTTTTTTCATTAGCATGTAGTGCACTGAAAATGATCAACGAACAAACACACTATAATAAATGAAACTGTGAAATTTATTGATACACACATTGTAAACATACGTTAAAACGTCACACCGACATTACTGTACAATAATTACAACATTATAGAACATGCAGTGCATGGTCAAAGGATGTGCATCCGACGCAACACAGTGTATGCGCTGAAAAAGAAACTTCGTAAATACCCAACAAGATTATACTGTGATCCTGTAGAGCTTGTGTCACTGACACTTAATAATGGAAAATAAAACCTCCCTCTGATCTTCTCATCTCCATATGGACTCCAAAGAAATCAGCTAATGTGTGATCGGTCTAGGGAGGTGTGCAGCGGCCTCGTGGGAATTTTTTTCTCTGGCATCAGAGATGTTCAGCTGTTTATTATGCTGCTCAGAAACAAATGAGACCCCATTGAGATTATCTTCATAATATATTCTCAGTGAAAGCTAAGGAATGCTATTCTAGTTTTTATTATATATAATTATCATATATATATATAGCCCACTTATAACAATTAGTACATGACTATACAAAGTTTGGATTTGTTGACCTTTACCTGTTGATGATATTCACTGAGCCCAATGGAAAGATATCAATTTTCCATACAGTTTATGTTAAAGGGCTTGCAAAGGTATTTTGTATGCAGAGTTTAATATCTGCATCACTAACAGACCTGTCTTGATTTTCTGATATTGACTCTGTAAACATGGTACTGTCTTCATAGACGTACCACAGACTACACTGTGGCTATAAACATTTATGTATGTACAGTGATTATCATCATCTATACACTTACCGACTCCTAAGAAAATGTATAAATAAATATGCTAATTCACCTCCCTTGTGTTTACTTGCTAGCAGTGCACACTGACTAAAACTGAACTGATGCACTAACATGCGCCCAGCATCAGCCAGGATGCACACCTTTATTCTGAGGTTTTAGTATTTTATTAACAGCCAAAAATATATCAGCAGAGGAACTTACCATCTCCCAAGCAGGAGTCAGACTTTCCTTTGCAGAACAGTCATTTTCTGTGCAGAGTTAATTAATGATAGATAATGTGGCATTTGGGAACGCTTTCTTTCCCAATGAAACATCCATGTGGAAAATTAAAAGCACATTCAACACCACAGTACTCTTGTGAAGGAGATATAAGGCATGGTCCGGAATGTATTTCATTTGCCCTTGTAGCAGAGAATGCTTTCACATGCATCTAAATGAGAAAGTATAGTTATTGTTCATATCGTTTACTGTCAGCTGCTATTGAAGATTAGTGCCTTGGTGAATACTCTCAAGGAGCAAGTTTACCATTATGTAAACATAGACGCAAGTCCACACTGTGCTGCTAGGCTGTTGAGCATTTAAAGTCCATATCTAACTTGGTGTGAACAAATATGTAGGTGTATAAGAGGAGGCCAGGTTGAGTCGAGATAACTTGAGCTTTTGCATCAGCCTTCTCCTCATGCTCTCCTCATGTTTCGCTGGTGATAGTAAAATTTCCTAAACATCAGTTGCTAAGGAGGCCCAGAGGTGGCTTCTGTGTCTTATCTCTAACAAGAATTCTAGTTAACAAACAAATGAGCTGCTTAATTGGCACACCTGTGCCATTCTCCATTTGACTTCAAGTTGCAAATATTGCAGATTAGATTATTACTGACTATTATACATTTCTGTAAAATATCTTATGCACAGTTATACCTAAATAAATAAAATTCATATTGCACAATTATATATTATGTATATTACATTATATTACACAAATAAATAATTAAACAATAAATAAATGAATAAATAAATTTGTTCTGGCATTTGCACAAAAAAATGTATACTATAAATCAAAACAAGTTTAAAATAGAACTTTCAGTAATACTCCAGCTTATTGTTATCATTTTAACCATAAAAACTATGCATTCAATATGAGTCAAATGGTAAATAAGTGAACATTGCTCAAATTGTAAATCAGCACACAACTTGCAAAGAATACACATTAAAACATTTTTGAGCCCACTGATTATTATGAGTCTATTGATTGTGTTCATCCAGACCTCTTTATTCATTTGGACAACACACTGAGCAAACTCTGCCAAATAAGGCCACAACACCATTTCCTCTTATGATGTGCTGCCATACTGGATAAATTATACAAAGTTCATGTTGCCTGATTTTAAAGTGGTTCTGTTAGACATCGATCTGTAGCATCACTGCCTTCTAAACGAATCTTACGTCCTTGTCGTGGTTCTACCCAGGAATTGTGGATGACAGTTCCACCTGGGGAAGGATCCACTTGCAGCAAGGATACCACCCGCTTCTTTACCTTGGCCCTGAGAGCCCGGCGGAGCTTCTGCCTTGTGAAGGCGTACAGCATCGGATGGGATATAGTGGTGCCATAGGCCATGGCCAAGAACCAAAGCCTCACTCGAACAAGAGCATCGCTGGGACCTAGTGTCAGGATGAGAATGTTTACCACAGATATAGGTGCCCAGCAGCCTAAGAAGCTGCAGATGATAATAAGGGACATCCTGAAGACCCGTCGCTGACGCTCTCGCCGATCTCTGTGCCTTCTTACAGCTCTGCGAAGAGCAATGATGGCTGAAACTGAAGCCTGAACACCTACTGCTGGAGCGGGTGGCGTTGCAGTGCTAGCACTAACCAGTGGGGTAGAGGACAAAGGTGGAGGTGAGGTGGCTGTAGGGGTTGGAGCTGGAGAGGACATGAGGGGAGGGTGTGTTAGTTGCTTGACCTGGTTTGCTGTTTGAGCTTCTCCTTCAATATCTGCTGAGACCCCCTTTTTTTTCAGTCTCCTTTGGCGCGCTCTAGAGGTTGCTCCACTGCGACGTTGACTCCTCCTCATATGCGATCCAATACGAATGTTGAGTGCGCGAAGAATTCTTGAGTAGGTGAACAGCATGACCACTACTGTGACAAAGAAAATGGGCACCTGCAGTAGGATGTGGTAGTACATTCCGAGGGCTGTGTAATAACCTTGTCCTCCCACACACAGTAGAGTCCTGTTACGCCAAGATGGTGCCAAGGAGCTGCTGGCCAGCCCATTGTCTGGCTCTGATGAGAAAAAGTCCACCTCTATGAAGGGGATAAAGAAAACTGCAAGAGACACAGCCCATACAGCAGCCAACAGAAGCGCGGCCCATCGAGGAGTGAGGAAGCGGTTAGCAGGCCTCACTGAGATGTCATAGCGATCCAAACTGATGACTAGCACATTAATAGCTGTCGAGATGCTTGCAAATGTCACACAGGCTTCATGGAAGCAGCAGATAAGTTCCAGGTTGCGACCCGTTGGCAGCAGCACCACAACAATCGTTAACGGCAGACAAAGCACACAAACAACAATGTCCAGGACATGCAGGTTGACCGTTACCATGTTACTCACAGAATCAACCAGGTTAGACTGGGAGCAGTAAAGTACTAGCACTGTCAAGTTGCTGCTAAAGCCCAAAACCAGCTCTAGTAAAAGAAAGCAGGTAAGTGACACCTGGAAACTGATTGGATAAGGCATGTACCACCCTGTATCCACACTTTCTCCTAATGGCCCCTCCACACTGGTGATGCTGGCCAGCGTTCCGGCCCCATCACTGGTCTCCAGCTGGAGCTGCTGAGTGTAGCTCTCCGTCCCCATCTTGTCTGGGTGCTGACCTCATGCACTTTGACAAGTCCCTGTTGCCCCTTAGGCCGGACCATGACGACTGGCCCACAGCATAATGGGATCTTGTTGCCAGAGCACCATGCAGTCAACAAGGAAGGGGAAGGGAGTTCTAAAATAATAAGACACAAGAGATTTAGGCAGATAAAGAACATGATATATGCAGACAGTGAGCAGCTATGCAGAGTTAACCCTGATTATGAAGGATGAGAAGAGGAAAAAAAATCCTTAATTGATGTAATTCTTGTACTTTAGAGTAAGAAGTCTGATTAGCAGTTTTGCTTCCTGTCTGGAAAAGAACTGCTGCTGTGTCAGGATGTAATCTTCACACTAGCAATCTATTCTTTCTGGGTCTCTGTCTATTCTTGCCTTGGTTATCAAAGAAAGATTTGTGCTGAGGTTAGTGTGCACATGTGTAGCCTTACAGGAATAGACCCTGATGTCTCATTGCTGCATCACTGAATTACTCTGAATGCACATAATTGCGAAAGGTATCCATTAATTTTGGTACTTTATATTTTTTTTGTGGAGCTAATACAGTGTTCATGTCTTGCAGAGATACACTGACATTATTCCAGACGTTACACATGGCATCCTCTGACTTCCAAACTGCCACAAACCTATGGTGTAATGAGCACCAGATGTTGCAGCTTAGGGAGGAAGGTTCCATAAAACCTGTCGAACTTTCACACCATGCAGCCTCCAACTGTAGAGACAAGCTAAATGATGCAAAAATATGAAATATGTAAATGAAACCTAATATGCTTTGGGATACTGAAGCACTGCACAGAATAAATGAATAAATATACATTATGTCACTGAAGCAGAGTGTTAAAAGGCTATATTAATATGAAAATGGCGTTTATCATATTTATTAGCTCAGAATAAACATTAGGTTTACACAACACACTACACTGACTACATTAATAGTAGCAGCAGCACTGTAAGTGCACAGTAAAGAGCAATTAATAGACACACACACACACACACACACACACACACACATAAAAATGTTAATAACAATTAAAAAAAAAATTATAAAAAAAAATTGTATCATCACAATATTGATATATATATATATATATATATATATATATATATATATATAAACATGGACAGAACTAATTTTATTGACGTGTTATTGACTATGTCTTATACTTCTATCGACAAAACATTATATCGCAATAATTATCATTATTGCTTTATCGCCCAGCTCTATTTACATTGTATTGTAATTTAAAATGCTTTAGCTGTCCAGGAATGGTATTTATTGTAGTAAACATGAGGCATCAGGTTAACGTAACAGTTTCAGTGTGAATAAGATGTAAGGTGATCCAGTGACACAAAGTTGCTGAAGGATTCAGTAAAGAGCAGCTGCACTGCTTCCTAAATCCTCATTGTTGTTTCATTTGGAGAGCCTATCAAATTATATCCTATGAACCACATACTAATATTGTGTACTTATGTATGCATGAACCAAATAAACATTTTCTCAGACTGATAGCCTACTACTCACTCCTATTATCGTTGCCATAGCAACAGGGCTAGGGGGTGATCTTAACAGGAGACTAGATGTGGCCGAATGTCACTGATGTGTTCTGCTTTTATTGTTTGTATCATATTACCAAAGTATGATTGCATGGCTAAAAAGGATTAAAAACAGTTTAACTGTGGTCGCCTCAGGACAAGAAAGAATAAGTATTCCTTTCGTCGGATGTAGAAGGATTGTCAAAATGAGTCAGGCACAAAAATAATGGAGCACAAATGGCTGGGATCACGGAGAAGTAACACAGTGGTATATAGGAACTACGAGGGGAGAAAGACCATATGCTAAGTCATATGGTTTTTGCCCTCTCATCTGTGATTCTCTCTCTTTCTCAGTTCCCTATTCCCAATTTCTCTGTATCCTTTTTTTCTGCTCCTATCCATTTCTCCTCCTCTCTGTCTCCTTTCCCTCTCATCACCCGTTGATCCTCTCCTCTCTCCCAGCTTGTACTGCAGATTTTCAAGCTGGCTGAGAGCGTGAGTGGACTGCCTGATGTTTGCTGTGTCAGAGATGAGGACACGGAGACAATAACTGACAAGCAAAAGGGCCTGCTGGTTTGTTTTTGCTCTCCTCTCATGCTGCAGTGAAAAAGCACATTTGATGGGTTAAGTGTAGATATCTTGATATTATTGATGCCTTCTGACAGTGGAATTGGCTTTGCGATTCTTGCTCTCAAAACAGGACAATATGATGGAAAGTGAGGGCAGAAAAAAAGGGGGGGGGGCGTGTTTGAGATGTAGTGAGGATGATGGGATAGCAATCTCATTTTACAGGTAAACATGTCGCTCCAGGAGTAAAAGCGCTGCTGTGATTTTCTCGCTCAGGCTGAAGGCACAGAGCTCCCAAAGGCCATGCTTTCTCCCCCTCCTTAATCTGTTCAGTTGTGATAAAGCAGCATTATTGTCAGCACCACTGTGTAGGACAAACCGTAATCGAGCCAGCCAACATGCTCCCGACCATCTAGAAAGAGATACAATTTGATACCACCCAAGCAAAGAGAGAGAGTGGTTAAGTGTAGAAATAGCAAGGTTAATTGCACAAAGGGTGTGTATATTAGATGATATCAAGATTAGAGGCAGGATCTACCACAAACCCCAACTGATAAAACACTCAGGCTTGTAATGTAGGGTTGTGCACTTACACCACTGAAGCAACTAAAAAAAGATACTCAGGAGCGTGAGTTTAGGTGCTTCCTAAGGGATAGCTGATCACAGGATTGCTCTCGGAGCAGAAGAGTTATGTGTCTTATGGGTTCTCAGGATCAGGCACTATATTGGAAAACTGTTTACACATTGTCGAATTTGTGGCTACAGCCTCAAGCTGTTTCCCGTCAAAAGTTTAAGGTATAAATTGCTGGCAGTTTTATTCTGCATTGTGATTGTGAGTGAGAGATTAGAGAAAAGCGGCCATTGATTTTCTGATGCCTTAAAGATCTGGTAGCTGTGTTTGTGACTAAGAGAAAATCCAATTTAAGCTTCCTTTGACCTCCCACCCCATCTGAATGTCTAAGAGCCAATCAATAACTATAAAGTATTACATACAAAAGGTGACAGAAAGCAATGTGGGTAACTTGTGTGCTACATACACCAAGCAGCTATAACATAAAAACCTCTCAATGGGTGGGATAAATTAAGCAGCAAGTGAACAGTCAGTTCTTAAATCTGATTTGTTGGAAGCATTACAAATGGACGACAATACAAGTGACTCTGATAAGGGCCAGATGTGTTCTAAATGGCTGCATCGGAGCATCTCCAAAACAATCGGTCTTGTGCAGTTTTCCCAGTATATAGTTATAAGTACTGACGAAAATGGTCCAAGGATGGACAACCAGTGAACCGGTGACAGGATCATGGGCACACAAGGCTTACTTGTATGGATGGGGGGTGAAGGCTAGCCTATCTGGTCTGATCCCACAGAAAATTCACAGAAGGTTTTGGTGCTACAGATACCACAGCGCACCTTCAGAGGTCTTGTCGAGTTCATGCCTCATGGGTCAGAGCTGTTTTGTTGGCTGTTTAGGCAGGTGGTTTTTGTGATTGGTGTTTATGAAACCCTGTGATTGAAAGCATCAATTTCTTTTGTTTAAAATTGTTCTGCATCCCAAATGGTCAAAAACTGGCTCCAAAAAGAAAAATAAGAGTTCTTTTTATCCCATTCATTGTGCTCCTTTTTTCTAAACTGACAGTATACACGCAGCTTAATAGTCACATTAAAGCCATTAACACTAAAACACAATCTAGATTACAAAAGATTTGATAGCCTTCCTCTTTATGTGGTTTGAGCTCTTACACTTTTTAAGTGCACATAAGTGTATAATTGCTTAATATCTAAACATCTAAAAATCACACTGCTAAAACTTTTGAATACTTTATTCATTCTGAGAAAGCCAAGCCTTTTCCCAGCAATAGCAAACTGGATATAAAGGGTTTGTGTTGTCGATTGTGGACTTGTTGATAAGGCAGTGTGTGTGTGTGTGTGTGAGGCCCAGGTGCTGTTTCAGCTAACACGTACCTCCTAATGAAGTCCCCTGGTATGGAGGTACACTACAGACACATGAACAAAAGCAAACTGCATTTTAAAGTTGTAAAATGTGTCATACAGTTAATCTACCAACAACCAACACAACATGTTTATTAACATCCAATTTAAGGTGAAGTCAAGTGTTTAGCTCACACAGTTACTGAAATTCTCATTAAATAAATTCTGTTGCACAGTGGACTAAAAACGGATTTAGAAAGAAGGTATTATGCTATACCGGTAAAACACCTGCTGAAATTTTATGAATGGATTGCTCGGATACTGTATCAAGGCTGTTATCCAAGCAAAAAAAAAAAGAAAGCAATCTGTGCACAATTAAACATAAAAACGATGATGATGCAAGAATATTATATGCTATGATGTGTTATGCTCTGTCCTTTATGTAAATGTTGATGTAGTAGATTCACTGTAGGAGGCTAGTCATAAGTCTCGCCGAAACCACTGACAAAATCACTTAATTTATTTCACTTTAAGCAGTCAAGTCAAACATACTCTAACACACTGATGAATAAAACATCTAATGAAAGGTTATCCTTTTCGAATCACAGGGGCATGTGTGTTGTGTTTTGTATTACACAAATTGCAAGGTAAAAACACAACGCAGCCCCCTGAGGTGTATTTCCTGTTTCTGTGCTTTTGTATCGAAACACTGAAGAGTCTTTTACGCTTTTACTCAATGCATACAAAACATCACTTAAAAGCAAACCCTCCTTTTTTTTTAAAACGAAATCCACTTCAGTGAACAATGTGCTACTTGACCTACTGTGAGTTTGCCTCCCTCATAAAAGAATGACCTCCCTCCTTTCAAACTGCCTGAGAGAGCTGATCATTCTGACACGCTGTGTTTTCCGATGCCTATTTTGTTCGTGTAACCAGATGGTAAGAGAGCTGCAGACGCGTCAAATGCTGTCTTTAAACGTGTGTGAATTAATAGGCAGCGCTGGGACCTCAGCTTCCAGGAAGACAGAGTCTCGCTAAAGGTTTCTTAGAATTCCAAATCGTCTTCCTCGCACACATTCTTCACAATTAAGATCCAAAAGAGCATGACAAAACAGAAAGCAATGTTCTTGATTTACTCCTGAGTGTAATGACATTTTAATTAAAAAAACAGATGTACGTTAATTACGTTATGACAAAACGTGTCGTGTTTTAGAGAGAGGACGCCGGTAGTGCTTGCAGGCTGCTGCATTCTTATCATTTTAACATGCAACGCTTCTTCATTGTGCACACAGGGGCAGCCAAATGATAGAATAATAAAGAGTGATAAAGAGAATGAGATAAATATACAAAAAAAAATGTAAGTACAGTGTTATGCTGAACTCATCTGCCCTCTGCTCCTCCACACACCTCCTACTCATAAATATCTCCCAGAAAGAGAGAGCGAGAGATAGAGATGGCAGCCCACACAGACGAGTAGGCACAATATTTCATTGCAGCTGAAACTATCCGCCATAAAACGTGACACCACTTTGCATCTTCACACTACAAAATAACAACACCATAAAACATTGTGTGTTGATGAGGGCAGGCGGTCCAGTATATCATATTTCTAATTATGTGCTTTGCCTTGATGGCTGCTATAGCTAAATAAAATGGCTCACAGTTCATCATTGTGTAAGCGATAAAGCATCATACCAACACGTATCCAGAACCAATTATAGAAACATCTGCATAAACATCACCATAAACTACAAGAGCGTAATTCTGTGCTCTAGCCTCCTGCTATTGAGCTCCTCATTCATCCGTGACACTCAGTTGACTGCTCTCACAGCAACTTTTTTTTTTCCATGGTGCTGCCCCTGTGGTCATATTTGCTATGACACACTATATCACCCTAATGAGTTATAAGGGCTGCATTCATTGTCAACCATTGTGGCAGGGCTGTGTTTCTTTTGTAAAGCTCTGAAAGGATTTTTACGTATGAGCTGGTTTCACAGCTAGGAACAATGAATTTCTGGACATATTGAGAAAGCTTATTGTGTGGCTCAGATCAAATGTGGGGCAGATGGCTGATTGCACTCAATTTACTTTCAAAGGAGAGATTGCTATTTTTGGTGTATTGGATAAAGCTATACAAAGCATTTTTGCCTTAATATTTCTTTGTTAATAACACCACCTCTACGTACTTCTACAGGGAATAATGATGTGAACTCATCTCTTCATGCTATGCCACACTGCTGATCCCTCTGGTGATGTGTGGTTCTGGTCAATAAGGCATGGTTATTAATACTTTAAAATCCATACACTTCCCCGACCAGATAAAGCCCACAGATAAGATCTGACATTCCGATTTGCCAGTAATGGCTCATTTTTGGAGCAGAAATAACCGTTCAGTGAGACACGCACCCTTGAAAGCATGGGTGCATCCTGGCCATTTCAAACCATCTTTATCACATTTCGAGGATGTAGTATAAACTTACACACAGTGTGGCTGGGAATGATTATGACCTTTTCATCCACAATTTGATAATATCCATCCATTAGTTATAAGATAGTCACAGTGCAAAACAAACAAACAAACAAAACATTTCACTGCTCAGCCAAATGAAGTAAAACAATCAATTAGTTTTAATAAAGCTTGGGAGCATGTGACATTGTGCTGCATTATGGGATTGTTCCGCCATATTGACAGGGTTCGTTCTGTCTTTACATCCTGCAAATACTAACTTTCACTGCAGCACTTGAATGGCTGTTTTAGTGAGTTTTTCAGACTTACTTGTCATGCTACATATTTTAACCAACCTCAGAGGGTTGTCAAACAACTATATAATGATAATTGGCCATACTCACAGTCTGAATCCATACAAGCTCCCAAACAATGAGTGAACTAATGACCTACTCATGCTAATGGGTTCATTCAGAGACTTTTGTACTTGCTAGTGTGAGGGGTAAATGCCTGTTCTATTAAGTAGGTATAATGTTTTCAGTCCCAGTTTATAAATAGTTATTTCCCTCAGTCACTGGCAGATTTACCTCATGCAAAGCCGTATTTTCCTCAGACAACTACAGATTTAACTCAGAGGTGAATCATCAGTCTTTGATTTAATGCACTTGCTGGCATATTCCCCCCAGTCTTGGCATATTCCACTGTAAGCAGCTTTTTAGCCAACGCTAGTTAATGAACTAATGATGCTATTTCTGCTCACACTAGTCATCAAACTTTCATTCAAGCTACAAGAGTTTTCTTAACAATGATTTGTGACTGTTTTTCCTTTTCAGCTTTTTTCTTTTCTCAGTGCCTAACAGATACATACACTTCATTATCTTGATCCTCATCTGACATTGCCATGGCTAATTGCACCCCATCCTGCATGCTTCTCAAGCCCCAAAAGGGCCCCACTGCAAAAGCCCGAATCATGGTAACAGCCATGGCAGTGGGATCATCGTCCCTTATCTGCATACAACAGTACTGCCAAACTTTTTTCCTTTCGGCTGCTCCCGTTCTTGGGGTCGCCAAAGCACATAAAAACCAAATCCGCATCCAAATCCTTCCTGATGCAACTCTCCCATTAAACAGGCTTGGGACCGACTCTATGAGTGTGCAATAAAATGGGGGAAAACCCTGCATTCTTATGAGCTCCCTGGTGACGCAGAGGCCTTAAGCATCATCTTATACTGCATATAGCAAGAAACAGCCCTAAATATATTCATGTATATGTTTATATATTTTGTACTATTGTACATATTGCACTTGAAAAGCTACTTATGACTTACAAAAACCTTTGTGCAAAAATCATTTACACTGAAAGTGTAAAATATTAAAGTGTAAAATATTTACACAGCATTCTTCCAAAAAAAATGTTGTCTGTCATTGTCATGCCTAAATACAAGCCAGTCTTAATCCATACTGTTCTTAGTTGTGGTTCCCTGATGGTGGAACAAGCTACCAAATGCTTTCTTTTTTCCTCTGATATCTGATGCACTATTTACTACAGGTACTGGCCTGCTACGAATCCAGAGAATCAGATTGGTGCCATCTGTAATAATTACAAAGATAAATGTCAAAGTGGAGATAAAATGAATCTTACAAATGCCTATTTCAGCATGCACTCATACTCAGCCAGAAAATATCAGTAGAGCCACCGAGGCCATGCTTTGACACTGAAACATTGGATTTTATGTGAATACGCTGTTAAAAAGATGCATCATATGCATCAGATTACTACAGCACACACTGAAGAACACAGGTAAAAGGTTTCATGTCTTTTCTCCTGCTTTCAGATTATTGAACATCTGACAAGCCACTAGCTGTTTACACAGAGACATATCATCATTATCATCAACACACACACACAAACACAACAAGCTGCAACAAGGAACAGAGCTGGCTAAATATGTCTCATCATTTCAGATCATAGCCTTTGGTTAAAACATTCAAATCTTTTGGACGACTGACATGCACCAGTGAGTACTATCTAAGACTATTACATAATAATACAATGGAAAAACGATGAAAGACAAATTTATAGCTGGTGATTGAGCACAGCTAGGATGCAAACTTAGCAGAACTAACCACAACTGTAGATGATGCAAAACTGGATCTCCAGCTCTCCAACTGGATCTTTTATACACATGAATAATATAACACTAAGCTTTTCCCTAAGTCAAAACAGGAAATAGCTGGTGTGCAAAAGCAGAGAGTCAGAGAAAGAAACAAAACAGACCGAGATAGAGGGAGTCTCGGACACAGAGCCATTTGGCTGAAATGATGAAGTTTCTTATCTAAAGAAAGAAGCAATTAGAACACAATTAATCTAATTCATCTCCTGGCAACAGAGCGAGCGAGGTAGCGACAAAGAAAGAAAGACGAGAAGACAGTTTAATGGTAATAGATGTCTCTGTCTGTCAAGAGGTTAACTTCCATTCATATTGGAAGCACACATGCAAGCAACCCTGCCATTGAGATTCCACTCCTCTCTCAATATGCTTTTCACCTCATCGTCTTCTGCACAACCCTCTCCTGTTCCTCCACCGCATATATTTCATCTGGTGCTTGTGCTTTCTGATTTTCCTTTTGCAACCGTGACGTACTTTTGCTGTCTTTCCTTGTCTAAATTTTCCCATACACTCCCTAGAACCTACAGCTTCTCGCATTAGCTATCTTTCTATTAGGTGGAGAAGGGATTCATCTCACAATACTCTTGATGGAAAGCATATGTTCCTCTTGGCAGCATTCAGCAAAACAACTGAGAACATGCAAGTTGTGGAAGACTGATGCAGTATGAATCCTGGGATCTATCCAAGATAAGACATGCACATGAAATACACAGGCATATATTGTGTCTATATAATGTGTGTCTCGTATGAGAGCATTCAGCACTTAGCATTATCAACAATAATGGCATTATCATTGTGCACATGACTAGTCGCTCTTAAACAGCCAGAATATTTTCTCACTCTTGTTATGTTGTCACTTGACTCATAGTTGTTGAAAATATGTTTTCCTGGCAAGTCTTGACTAAGTCTCACAGGATTCATGGAAGGATACCGGGTCTCTAGGTTGAGAAGCTATGCATCTATGCTCTCTGTAATTACATGTTACAACCCCTGGCTATTTATAGTGTCAGGTATATATAATCATGTGTTTATTTGTGCTTCATTGGATAGTACAAGGTTAGGATGTCAGACAGTAATATAGGTCTTTATTTTTCACCTTGAATCTGACGTCTGATTGAATAATCAGGCTTGTACCATGCATCCACAGTGTAAAGTGAACCTATTTCATTTCCAAACATTAAGCCTTATTAACCATAAATTAAAAACATACATATAGATTGGAAGCAGGACTGGGGGATATAATGACATGGTACTGATAAATCATGTCACTTTTATGCAACTAGTGTGATTTTTATTTATTTATTTACTTACTTACTTAAAAAAATAAAAATTAATATTTTGTACAACAAACAAGTTTTAAATAATAAAATGTCATTTCTTTATATAAAAAATGCAATTTCTTGATGTAAATAAATAAAATGTTTGAATTGACATTAAGGAGTATATTTTAACATTTTAATGCAGCACTTCTACTTCTACTATAATCTTTCACAAACCCATATACAGTGTCATGATACATGTGTATCATAAACAAAATCTCTAATGGAAACTAAACCCTGTATCTATTCCTGTGTTAGAGTGAAGACTGGAAGTGTGTTATTATCAAGGAGTCCTTGGATTTGGAAATTTGAGGAGACAGAAATGATCAATTCTAAAAACCTTCATTTGCTGAAAATCAATAAAGTGATTAAGAGTTTACACGTTTAACACATTGTCTGTGGGATACACAGAAACTTCTGAGCACTATAGTAAGCTTTATAAGCTTTCAGCAGACTGTTTACTGTGTCTGTTGATCTGGATGAATACACCACTGCGCACAAATCATGCAGATTACAACAAGCTACTGACTGACTCCAGACGCACACCACAGTCTAAATACGACCGGAAACCAGTTCGTCATATTATAAAAAATGTCAAATGAGAACGAAAGACAGCTCTTTTGCCTAGGCTTAAAATTAATTGACTATGGATTTACTCGCATGCGCAAAAAAACAATTAGCAATTATAATCACACAGCTATACACACATGCTATAGCTACCGTTCATATACATATAAATCCATGTCTGCACGTGTATCAGGTCAAAAGCATGCCCATTTTTATCCGCAGTGTTATGTCGTGCTGGTGTCAGACATGTTTATAACTATCCATAACTTACCTCGAGAGCCCAGGAGCGGACAGTCTCCGCTACATTCCCGGACAGGTGTCTCTCTACGTGTCGCAAACCTGCGGCTTTAGGTTGACCTTATCATTCAAAAGAGCGCATCATATACTGAGTCACATGGCAAGTTTTAATACCTCATCATGTTATATTACATCAGTCCGATTAGACAGCGTGCACACGGTCTAAATGTGCGCTGGACGCCTGGCTGCAGGTGTGTGTGTGTGTGTGTGTGTGTGTGTGATGTAGTAGCAGACAGACTCTGGAGCACATGCACACTGCGGCGGGAGTAGCAGCGCGCGCACAGGTTCTGGAGCTCCGCGGACTCTGTGTGTGTGTGTGTGTGTGTTGGTGTCCACCAATAGCGAGACGGCTGCAGGCACGAGGAGGAGGGAGAGACCGCCACACAGGCTGCCTTCACGTGCTGTCCGGATTGTCGTAAAATGCAGATTACGAGCCAATTAAGACTGGTTGACACTGTGATTTTAGATTTATTACATATTCATTATTACTGTGAGATGAATTCTTATAAAATCTCGAAAAACATGTGTTCTCTATTTCAGATTGTACAATAAAAATCCTTTAATGACCTAATTAGCCTAAAACACACTTGGTTGTGACCTAAACAGAAATAATCCTTAAGCATATCTTCTTCAAAGACGTTTGATAGAACCGTGTTTAGGTTATAGCTTCGTCATGCTGCTCTCCTGTTGGACACTTTTAGATGAATGATGTAGCAGTGTTTACATTTCTGACACATGTTCCATGATAAGCGATTGCAACCCCAACCTCCAGACTCATACATAAACTCACCTTGAGACCTGAGCTGCTGAATTATGACCACTGGTCACTCCAACTAGCATTTGAAAACATCTGATGGTTTCAGTCAGCAAATGCATCCATATTTGAGTGTTCATTCATTTCCCACCAATTTGCTCATGAGAATGACATAACTTTGCTATTTTCCAGGATGAGGGTAAGCATAAAAAGATTTTTATGTGGCAGCATTTACCTCTGTATCCACTATATTTTTGCCGGGTCAAAACATTTATATATCCTTCTAACCAATAATCTTAAATATTATAATAAATTTATTTAAATAATTTCCATGCCTGGGAGAATTGTGTAATACGATTTTACACACCCCTAAAGTTGTGCTAATTATTGGTTATGTGGTTTGCGTCTTCACTAAGGTGCACAAGGCTCTGCATGTAAGTAGCTGCTATCTAGCTTTGAACGTAACGTCTTTGGCTTTTAAGGTGGAACAGAACATTCAAATTGGAATCCAGGTTTAGTTTTACGTGGGCTGTTTGTAATGTCTGCACAACAAGTGAAGAAATGTATAAAACTCATAAAACACTTATCTACTAAGGCTCAATGTAACCTATGCACCATTTTAAGATGGAAAGGTAAATGTGTTTTAAGGTGGAATGGAAAATGTGAACATAATACAAAAGTTAACTATGAAAGGGCAAAACAACCACAGTCTATGGAGTATTATATAAATATAATACTGATTATAAGTGACTGAGAATAAAAATATTTGGGAAGTATTTATTTTTTAATGATTTGTTAAGCATTACCTATGATGTTTCCTATTGCATTTGTTCTATATTTACATTACATTTGTTACTGTTGCTCTTTTGATTGATTTTATAGATAGGATATTTATTAGCCTAATAATATTTGTTAATTAATTTGCATCTATGTTATATGTCTAGGTTGTATATAAATAAAAATATACTAGTGCAGAATGCACCTTTAATCACTTGAATAGACTAGTTATGTCATCATTAGGGTTCTCTAGAAAGTGAGCAGCTCTTGAATGTAGCACTGAAATCCCAGAGCTGGAGAAATAGGAGGTGGAGCTACACCATGAGCACAAGGTCATCCGAGACACCTCCAAGGGTGGATCTGTCTGAGGATTCTTCATTACTGAAAATTACAAGGACATGTCCCCTAAATGCTTAAAACCAGGCTTGTGAAAGTATGATGAAACATTTTTTGCATGATAGATTCATTGGTAATGTGTAAAAAAACACATGCTTTACTGAGATCCAGCTGTCCAAAAAGAGGCTATGTAGTGTTTTAATATTCAGTAAACTGTTAAGTATTACTGGAGTGTGCATATAAGTACTGTTGAATTATCCTACCTGTAGCTAATCATTCTCATTATAATTGCTGTTAGATTGCAAATGCCATTATCATGCCCGATCACCCAAAGCACCTGGGGCCATTTAGTGTAGCCAGTCCACCTACATGCATGTTTTAGGGACAGAAAGTAGAGAACCCAGAAAAGCAGAAAATAAACAACAGGATAAAGAGAATGTGTAACCGTCATTATAATTAGCTCAGGACCAAACTGCTGACTGTGAAACTGTGATATTTCACTAGGTATTGTTATTTTAAGGTTGCCACTGGTCTTATATCAGTTATGTTTCTTAGGTGATTAGGTTTAGATTTCTTCCTTCTTGCCATTTAAATGGGCTATAAAATACCCTGGTTTTGCTCTTGGTCATGTTGGATCATGACCTATCATGGCATTTGGTAATGATTCCATTCTGTGACAATAAGCGTTATTAAATGACATGTTCTATTAAGTCTACCTGCAATTCTATTAATGAAAATGCAGAGAAACATGTTTGGACTGGATGGAATTGGATGGCAATCTGTCTGCCACATTTCATTTACACCAGTAAGCCTCAGCAGCACCACAAACTGAATTCCTCGTGCATTACACGGCCCATTGAGAGGTTCGTTGAGGCTCAAATACATAGTCTGATAGATAGGATGAGTGTGTGTTTGCATACCTTTAACTGTCAAGCATCTTGGAATATTTAGCTACTTAATATGTTCTTAATAAATGGGCAGTGCATATACAGTGCCATCCAAAACTGTTGGCACCTGTCATAAAAATGATCGTACGAGACATTACACAAATCTAATAACCTTCACGCAGTTTGCAAAGGAGCTACGCTT
>JAOVVF010000017.1:13776998-13791298 GCA_028565595.1 Duopalatinus emarginatus | reverse complement strand
AGAAATGTTGTAAAGAGGTTTTTACTATTTGAAAGAAACAGTAAACAGTAATAAAGTAAAGAAAGTCAGGATTCGGTTTGACTACACTTTGCTTTTTTGTTAAATATATATATACATATGCACATAAATTAAAGAAACCCTTTACTAGCTTTACTAACTATGCTATATGCAATGCAACATGCCTTTAGTAATTGGAACTAGAGAACAACCTATATGAATCTTACACAGTGATAGTATTTTGTGGCTGTTCATTTTCTCCCAGAGAAGCAAATCAGATATTCTGCAAATGCAGTACTGTCAAAATATAATTACCCTGCATTGCCAGTCTATGTCTAAATGTCTGAAAGACTTGACACACCAATGACATATGCAAGGATACAATTATATGGTTAAAAAAAGCACATGCCTGCTCCCGGAGCACTCCATGTCCTGCTATAGCATACACCTGGCTTGGAAATTTTAGTGATTTTAGACCTTGTTTAGCTGCCTCATGGGCTCATGGGCTGCAGGGCGTTTGGGACCCAGGCATCTTCATACTGAAATATAACTATAGAGTAGCTTCCTGAAATAGATAAAAATCTGACAGTAGTAAGGTTAAGTGGGGACAACACAAAGCATTAACCTACTGGCATCTGCTTAGAATGCTTCAGCTTTATAATACAGGAATCTTGACATGTCTCACAGCCTTTTGATCTTACCCGTATAGTTATCTTCACGACTAACAGACTGACCAGAGGATGAAGCTGTGGTTGGAGTGTTGTGCGAGTGAATGGGCATGATTTGGAAAGGACACTGAGTGGTATGGAATGGTGGGTGCAGGATCCAAATGCGTCATCCACTCCTTTCTGTGAAAGGGATCATTTCCGTCCCCTCCACTTTACTCCCCCCAGCTGCGCTTTTCTATGCTCTCTCTTTTTCTCCTTCTTTCTTTCCATCTCCCTACATTCTTCTTTCCTCGTTTATCTCGGTGTCTCATGCTCTCCCTCCCCCCCTTCCTAAATCTGGTAATACTCTAATGATCTTTCTCTCTCTCTCTCTCTCTCTCTCTCTCTCTCTCTCTCTCTCTCTCTTTCTCTCTTTCTTTCTCACTGTCTTTCTGTTTGTCTCTATCCCACCAGGCCTTTTTTGCACTTTCCTCAGAGGCAATTACAGGCTGATGTGAGATTTGGGAAAGCACCCTTTCGTTGGCCAATTACAGCCCAGGCCACTAAGACAAGCATGACATCCCCTTCCCTCCTCCTTCTTCATTCTCCATGCAGTGTGCACACACACACACACACACACACACACACACACACACACACACACACACACCATTTCAGACATACATAGCTATACTCACATAAGAACACTGGGCAAGAACCTCAGAAGCTTTCAAATGCAATATTTAATTCAGGTTCATGAAAACAATACAATAGGCACAACAATCAGCATCCATACAAAATGTGAATAATTCTTAGCAGTTAATGTATCTATGTATCTAAAACTGATATGTACAAATAGCAAAATATAACAAGTACAGTGGATTTGGATTCCTGGTTACTCCCATAGCAAGACGCTTTGCTCTGAAAGTAATATGGTTTGCATGCTTTTGCGATAATAGTCCTGTAACGTAGGTAACATGATGCCACAACAGTTTCCAAGCCATTTGATTGATCCAAACAACAAAGCTTTCAAAACTAGGTTTCTAGTTTCTGTGGTCAGCTGCTCCTTTCTTCCACTGGATGGCCTGTAATGGTTTGGTCGTGTTGCTGGAAGCAGTCAATTGGGCCTCAGCTTTCTCATCTTCATCAATAAGGTGTTGCATATAGTATGAAGTACCCAGTAAAACATGTCCGGTGGCCTGCATGCTGAACAGAGTCCATCTTAGAGCTTCCCTGTGGACACAGAGACAAGAAAAGACACCATTATTAATGAGTGGATAGAATGACTGTTTGTCTGTCTGCTTGTCCTATGCTGGTTCACTAAAGTACCATAAACTTATTACTCAGTCTCACAACTGTATAATCACATGCTCCTATTCAATGACCACCTTGCCTGTTATGAATTTGCTTGCTCATATTCAGTGATAACTATGCTATGACATGCTCTGTATGTACTCTATACTCTACACATAACCACTGAGTACAGTCTTGGCTTTGATCCACTTATGTGCCTATGATATAGCTTAAATTTGCTCACCTCAACATTCTCTTGGCATGGTAGCACTGCAGGTCATATGACATAGAATACATCCCATAGAGAGTCATCTGTACATTCAGGCAGCCAATGAATTCCTTTGGGTGGTTTTTGTAAAAGTCAAGGGTCAGTTTGGCCAGGTCCTTCCTGTGCTTTGTCTTGCTATATGCAGCTTGACCCCATAAATGACTACTCTGTAAAGACATTATGGACTTTAGAGTGGCATTTTGCATTAATATTTTAGAACTATGTATTCTACAGTCGGACACAATAAAAGATTTTGTGCTTGAAGGACAGACCTTTAAACCCATCATAGATTTTCAACATACTGACTGATATGCAACACATCAGAATAAAAAGCCTGGGGCAAGGTATGGAGTGAAAATCTAGCTCTGGAGATGTGTTTGTATTTAACTTTTGTAAGTATCTGTCAAACAATGATGGATGAATAGAAAAGCAGGGTCAAATTTGCCCCATCAACGGCCTCCTCCCCCTTTTTTCCTTTCCTCTAGTCTTTTGGTTCAGTGCCCTCCAAATTAATCTGATGTGCATTCAAACACATTACTGCATTAAAAATAATGGGTGATGGCAAATGATGGACAACAGACTGAAGAGGAAAAAACATATGCTAATGTGGCAGGCCTAGTATGACAAGCACCAAGTAAACCTGGAGGTTAATGTTATTCTGGTACCAGCAAATCATTACAGACATAATTAAGTGCGTATGTAAATGTCGCTTTGGACAAACACCATTAGAGAAGCTTTAGTGTACTGCTTAGATAGTGTTCTTACTGAGACTTCCTGGCCAGATTAGAGCAGAGGAAATGAAATCACTAGTGTGTATCTGTGTTGCTGTTGGGTTTGTGGCTTGACTAATACTGTGGTGAGTAAAACAATGCCATGAAGTATGTTTTATGGAATTAATCACCACAGAGTATAAAATCTGTTGTATGTTGTATTTTGCTTAGTTTAATATTTCTATGATATGCCTAACACAACATGGCATGATGACATAAATACACTTTTTTAAGTTGTTTCATGTCAGCTTCCTTATGAAAATTATGGTAGTAAGATGTGTATGTGTGTCAGCATTTGGAAATGTAAGATTAGTACCTGCTGAGGTGTCCACTTCTGTCCTTTCTCCAAGACCATTAGCACAGTGCTGTCCTTGAGAGTCTGGAAGAAGTCCTCTGTGTCTACTCCTGTCCCATCTTCATCCAGCACCAGGCCTGCCAGGCAGGACACACTGAACGCATCTGCCGTCTGAGGGTCAAAGTGCAAAAGAGGTTTTTAATCAGATGACTCAGGCATGTTGGCATGTATGAATCACTTCCTTGGCAATGTTTAAAACACTTTGGAAGACTATCGTAATGGTGTAATAGTTCTTGAAGGTATAGATCTGAATATCTAGTCACAGTCATCGAGAAGCTTGGGAATATCTAATCAACTATAGCTTGGGAAGGCAACTGCAGAGACATTTAAGATCTAGGAACCTAGATTGCATACATTAATATCAGTTTATTAACCTCGTTATATTAGACCATTTTAGTTTAATATCATCAGTCTGCTACAGTAGAGTGGCATATCTGGTAAAAAAAACAAAACAAATAAAATTGGTGGTGTCTAATAAACTACAAAGGGTTACAGTAATCTTATGAGTCCACTATAAAAATACCCTGCAAATGTGTGTGTATAAATCCCAGCAGTATTGGGTTTTAATATTATGTAGTAGGTCTGAAATATTGACTCTTGTTCTCATCTCCTTTTATCAGGCATGACAAAGTGGCACAACAGTATATAAAATCACAGTATATCATCACAGATGAATCAACTTTAAATATTTCCCACTCGCTTGTTTAATTCTCTTTATTATTCTATCACTGCCTGTCTGTATCTGAATCTGTCATTTACTGCTTCTCTATTCTTTCATCCTCACAGTTTAATGTAATTTTAAGGAGCTGTCAAATATGGACAATTCAAATGTCCTTCTATTGACTCCATTCCTCCCGCTCACCCCCTCCCATTTCTCTTCTCTTCTCCTCACCTTGTTCAGTAAGTCTCTCAGTCCATCTGCCATAATGCCTTTTTTTACAGAGCGGTCTGAGTTGGTGACCCGAAACGGTCTGGGGCGTGGGTTAAAACTGGGTAGGACAGACACACTGGCTGCTGCACATCTGTTAGATATACTGTGAACACACACACACACACAGAGCATACAAAAGTGTTGGCTTTTTTCAAAAGAGATATTGCAGTAAGCATCCTTTAACGGCTATTATAATGAGCAGTGGAAATACTGTAATGACTCTGGCAAGACACTCACTTGGAGAGAGAAGGTGAGAACAGATTGAGAGACTTCTTGGCGTAATCCATTCTATTCAACCAGCAGAGTCTGAGTTTGGGAAAAAAGGACAAAACCAAAATAGCTAAGACAATAGAAGGTGTGAACAGTAAACAGAAAGGTGGAAATAGATGTATGAATACAGTAAGATGGCAAATGTGATGCCTTTTCCAGTTAACAGTTAACAATTCCTGAGCAGTATTTTATGTATCAGTGCTTATCTAATCAGTACAATAAGTAGTTTAAAGGTGAATATTAGACTTGATACCCTCAACACACAGGAAAAAAAGATACAGTCTATTTCATAAAGGATTTTAATTAAACATCTTTAATTGTTTAAAGGTTAGAAATATTAAAATTTTTCTATACAGTCTCATGCCCAGTGGCTCTGGATCTACCGCTACCCTGATCAGGATAAAGCAGTTACTGAAAGTGAGTGACTGAAAGAGTACAGAACATATGTTACCTTGATGTACTTAGATCTCTGATCTTTATCCGTCAGTATGAATCTTCAGAGACTTCTCACTTGTGTTGGTCAGTCAGATCACTGCGTATGTGAAATGTCAGTGTGTTCTGTGTGCCTGCTCTCTTTCTAGTCCTGTGGTGTCCTTGCGTCACTCATTCTTCGACCTTTGCTCCAGTCTGACAGCAGGATGAATATGGGTTGCAGTTGTGTTAAGCAAGGCTTTCTGGAAGCCTTCCACACTCCAAATATCCTATCATAAGCTGTGCCAGAAACACCTTATTCACCTGTCATTTACTTTCTATGACACAGAAATGACTGGTTTAAAAGGCACTAAATTGCACCACACTAGGGCAAGTGGTAGAGTAAATATTGTGCACCTTTAAGACTCAATGAAGGTGTATTTAGTAAATTAGACATTAAAAAACACTGGTGTGATTTAAATGAGTCAACAGGGACTCATTTTCTTTCTTTTTCTTTCCTATGTGTTTAGTGTGTAGTTTATTAATAAAAATTCAAAAGAGTGACATCAAATAAAAATAGTAATGTAAATAATGTAAACAAAGTCTTAATATATTAAGAATTTGTAGGAATGTATTAATAGAGAATTATTATCTTTTAAAGATAAAAATATACTTTTTTGTTAGGTTATTGTTTAAATGGTTTAAAGCTTTATGAATAAAAACACCTTGTTCAATCTTTTATGTGTATTTTCAAAATAATCATAATAACATATTTAAATACCTTTTTATCATAGTACCAGCAGCAATGCCAACAAGTAAAATTTATTTCACAAAATAAATGCCTATATTATGTAATAAATCTTAAAATTGAAGTCATAGTTAATTCATAATTAATTTATTTCCTAGCCTACAAATAACGATGAAAAAAAAGTAGACCACAAACATGAACCTGTCCATAAACTAAAAGTTTCTTTCTTCGTGTAAGACCAAAGTCCAGTCATGATATCAGATACAGAATGTAATACATCATAACTCTCAAATTCCTTATAAGGAGTCTCTTATCTGGCATGTTCTGTGAAGTTAACTCCCGATCTGGCCTCACTGACATGTGACTGTACTCTCTCTTGCGTAGAGAATGACACTAAAGGTGTGGTCTAATACATCTACCTCATTTGACAAAGAACCAGCTACATGATTTCAGAGATGGCAGACTAGTCAGAAACAGAAAAAGGCAAATTATAATTCCACAGGAATACTCTGGGTCTTATGAAACATATTCTTCAATATTACTTTGATATGCGATGTCTGCCAGACCCATGAATAACAGATCATTTCAAGAATGGATGGGCAGAAAACACTTATAACAGGGTGAGCGCCACATTATTGTTTCTTCATCGTCTGGCAAATGACCTCTTAAGTCAGGGCCAATCTTGGCTGACAGTTCTGGGCCTCAGGCAATACTTTGGCCTAGTAGAGTGTTACTTTCTCAACATGCTTTCTATCTGCTGCCAGGACCTTTAGTACAGTCTGTAACCATGGAACATGGAAAGACAAGTATTGTGCTATTTTTGTGGAGGTTTTTCACTATGTGTGGATTGTCTATACCTACACATTCATTTTAAACTTTTATGTTGCTATCCAAAACCTACATGACTTACTACACAATTAGACTTTTGAAAACAGTTGGTTTACTGGTGCCTACTGGTCCCTTAAAATGAAAATACAACCAGGCATGGTACTATTTTTAGGAGGTCTTTCAATAACATTTATACAATTATACTCTCTAACTCTAATCCTTACTACACTCATAAAAAATAGATATTTTGTTTTAGTTTTTATTAAAAGCTTAATTTATAACCTTTTAAGTATATGGAAAATGCAGTACACAAACCGTCCGGAGACCAATGTCCTTCATTAACTATGCAGCCAAAGTGTTCTGAAGGTTTAAGAGGTAAAGAGTAAAACCAGGAGATGTAAGTGAATGGACGTTTGTAATATAAAACTCTTTCTGTTCATGTATGCGGCCATGTAAATTATGCATAGCACAATGATAATGAGAGAATCTGCAGGGACTTGGGGAGAAGATGGTGCATAAAGATGAATGTCACTCTGTTGTTGTTGTGAACCCTCTATCTCTCTCCTAGACACACACACACACACACACACACACACACACACACACACACACACACGCACGTCACCAGCATCACCAGCATCAAGGGAGAACAGCTGTACTTTTGTACTTTAACAAATCCCTAGTAACTGATATATTAATAAATAACATAAATAGCATTCATATCAACACAGAAACAGACCAAAAACAGAGAGCATTAGAAACACGCCAGTCAGGACATGACCAAAAAAATGTCAAATCACATGAAGCATGTTAAGCGCTAGCAATCTTTAACATCTGGTGACGTTGATGAGCAGCACCAGAGATAGTGATTATGATGAGCTGCAGGTCAGAAGATCCTTGATAATGTCTGTCATTGACAACGGACTCTGCGGCAAGATAGCAACCACCTGCTCCAGCTCGAGTGGAACTAATGACACCATGTGGAGAGCAAAAAGCACTTCAGCCTTGTCTGTCCCAGGAATTGTATCAGAGACTGGGTGACAATTAAAAATAATTTGCGTGTGCAAATTTGAATTAAATAGAATAAAAATTAAATGTTGTTATTTCAGGCCTTATGTTTAGCTCATGACTAGGTTTTCATTTGTGTTTTATTACCTATACAAGGACACCTGACACTCCATTCTATGTCTGTTAATGTTTCTGATTTATATCTTATGCTGCTTTCTCAAAATCCTAATTGCAATACAAAATGTGCAGTCAAGCCCTTTGCCGCTGCCAGCTGACGCTAGACGGAAGAATTGAAGGATGACTCTGCATAAATCCACAGGGAATGAGGGCTCAGTGAATGGTTGGATGAAAATAAAAATGATGTCAAGCATATGCTTTGGCCTTCTCACTGATAAGATCTTACCTATTATCACTCTTCACCACCACTGAAACACCAACTGATCTTTAGGATTAAATCTTTAGGATCTATAGATAATCTATGCAAATGGGGCTGGGTTTAGGTGCTCTGCTTCTTCTTGGATAGAGTTAATTTCAGGACCAGAAACAAATACTGAACATCAGATTTTCATTATCTTGATCCTTGAACCAGACTTAGAAAACATGTTAACATGAAAACATGAAAACTCTGTGTTAACCTTTTGTTATCAACAATCTAGCTAGCTAACATTAATTATATATGTGATGTATTTACTGTCTTACAAACATAAACTGTATATACAATGTTATAGATTAACAAGTGAATATGTCTGTATTTTTATTTGGTCGAAAGCAAATACTAGTATATAGCTTGTAATTCCTGACCTCAGTCCAAGAAAAACAAAAACACTTATTAAACTTAAAATCCTATTTTCAAGCTAGGTTTTTCTTTGTATATTATACTCATTCATTACACACAGACTAGTAGATTTCAGGTGTTCATTTATTTTATTTCAGCTGTCTTGCATACGTCTGTGGTGGTTCTTGAAGCACTGACTCCATCTGCAGTTCAGTCTCCCCCACATTTTTTGTATGGAATTTGTTTCACAATCCCCTCCAGGGTGCGGCTATCCCTATTGCTTACACTTTTTTCAACCACATCTTTTCCTTCCCTTTGCCTCTCTATTAATGTGCTTGGATACAGAGCTCTGGGAACAGCCTCTTTAGCAATGACCTTTTGTGTCTTGATTGGCCAAAGTTTTGTTATAACTGTCTGTGCACTTCTAATACCCTATGGCAACATGTTTCATTGAAAAACAGCATAATAGCTAAACTCTGCCTCTTTATGCTTAGCTTTCACCTTAGGCAGGACTAACTAATAGATTTATTGATATGTTGGTCCTACACAATAAAGATTTGTAGACCAATAATAATGCCTTAAAATCAACTCACAGCCTGTGTAAGGACTTAAGAATGGGTTTGATATGTCCTCATCGTTTGAAAGAGAAAATATATATTTTATTCCATATTTTTTTATGTTTTTAGACTGTGTAGAGAGTCAAGATATATTCTGCAACATTAACATGAATTGCTGTTTGTATATCAGGCCTGATTACAGAAACTAATTAAAAAGGAAAAAGACTATCATATTTTCAACCCAGCAAACACAGCAAGAGGATTGTACCCACTAAAGATTCAACACCTGGTCCCACCCATCCACTGAAGATAACATGAGAAGTGTTAGATGATGTCTAACCATACTAGTTTGGCATTGAAAGACACGTTTGCAGCACAGGCAAGTGCACACAACGTGCATATGATTACAGCAGTCATTACTCACCTTTAGGTTGTTTATGTGTCTAGTATTTAAAATAGGTTCATAAACACTATGTTGCAGTAGAGACATTGTGTTGTCCCTCCAGTTGCCATGTGGCAAATGATAACATAAAATGTAGATAGTCTGTACTTGCTTTGAGACAAATTACTTTTAATTTTTGATATAATACCCCAAACATATTTATTACTGTTGAGTCATGCTTTATTCCATGCATTGGAACCATCATATTTATGGGTTTAATTACTGAAATGTGATCTTTCACAATACTACAACATATTATAGCACTGTGGAGACAATATCCGTCCTCCATTGTTTCCTTATCCGTCACACATCACCACACATCTCAACCATCCAATCTTCTCCATGCATCATCTCTGTAATTAATACCATGAGCAAGACATGAGCAACATCACAACAGGCAGACACAAACAGAGCCAAATTAGGATGATTTATTATACAAGAGTACACATAACAAATGAAAAGGTCTAAATAGCATGCCTTCATTTTTATTCTGCTGGTGTCCTCTCTTTGGCTGTAATACTATTCACACAAAGACACTGTTCTGACTTGGCTGATTGGACAAACACATTTCTTTTTTTTAATTTAATGTTCCATAGAGTTGCCAGGTTAAGATTCAGTACAGTTGCGTATATAACGTCACCTGGCCACTTATCTCTTGCTTTGCTGATAGTCTGCAAGTCATCTCCGCTAGGACAACATCTGTTTGTCTATTTCCTTTTACCAATGCGTGCCATGAGCTCAGCGTTGGCAGCAGCCTTGGCCCGCATGTCATGCTCTTTGGCCATGTCTATCAGTACACTTAAAATGGTGGTGGGTACATCAAGCGAGAGCGCAAATCGCGAGCCCTGCATTGCTCGTTTAGGGTATGATGTCATGGGACGCATGGTGTGCACTCTCCTTGGCTCAAGGCGCTGTTTTGGTGAGAGTTGAGCGCTTTCAATTCCAAAGCCACTCAGGACATCAACGAACATCTTATCGCGCTGTTCCTCATTCTCTTCTGCTACTGTGCTGTAGCTCTGTCTCTGACTGCGAGAGGTGTAGGGCAGAAGGAGAAGGAGCAGCAGAGAGAACCCCAACAATGCTGTACGCATGGTCACTTCTCAGCAGAGCCAGTCCACACACCTTTAATGATGGGATGACAGGAACATGGTGAGTCAGAGGAGACGAACAAAAGAACACTGCACTGAACATAGATATTAAAAATGAAAAGGACATGCAAAAGACTTTCCACTGTTCAATTTCCTACTTAATACTGTTATGAAGCTATGAAGATCTGTATCATATGTAAAAACCCTAAAGCTTCACCTCAGTAGGTGGCATGTAGTATTTCCTAACTCAAGTATTTCTAAGGAAGCATAAATTCATCTGATTTGAGGTGTTAAAAATGTGTTCACGTTGTCTGAGCTTAAATCATAGATCCAGGAATACTACACGCAGTAACAAAAAATATGTATAAAGTTCTACATAAATAACTTTCTTAAGCAATATTTGCATGACAAAATCAGCTGTATCTGTTGCCGAGGTGATAATTAACTACACAATGAACTCCTTCCCCCAGTACCTCTGTTATCTACTTACCAAGTATCTTACCTGAATTGTTGCAGTGCAGTGTAAACTTTCTTCTTTTTTTTTGTATGAAGTTATATACGGCCGGTTTCTCTCACTTCTACCACTTTTACTTCACTCTTCTATTTCTTGAGCTTCCTTTCAGTGATGGTCACTTTCTTCTTCTGTTTCTCTGAGCAGCTTTGCTAAAGCCAGACCTCTACTACTAAATGACAAATCTTCATGTGGAGTTCTTCGTCCTTTGCCAGTCACCCCTACTCCCACCCTTATTCTCTCTCATGCTGCCTACGTCTTTCCGCCCACCACTGCATCACCCCATTCTTCACCCCCTCACACACATTTTGTTTATCTATTCTATCTTTCCTGTTCATGCTCCTTTACCCTCTTTTCATTTCCACCTCCCTCATCTCCATCATATTGTTTGCCTAAAAATTCATATCAGAGTGATTAGAGATATTTTGTATTGTTTCTTGGGTGCATTTAATAAAAGGGACAAAGTGCCCTCCTCCCTTCTTGCTTTAACAGCAGCCTGTGGACTGTAGTTACCTGCTTAGCATCTGCTAAGTACACAAACAACTACTGACGTCTCCTTCTCTGAGCAGGGTTATTCATAGGCTGTTTTTAAAACATTGAAAGACTGGCATCACCTGAATCCTGCTAAATGGTTGTGGATCATTAGTATTATATCTACTTTACAAGCTTTGAACCTTTTTTGTGATGCTGTCTGTCAATCTTTGGCTCTGAGTAAATGCAGTGTGTGACTACGGTTTGTAAAAAAAAAAAAAAGTACTGACGTCCGTTGGACAAGATGAGAATGAAAGCTTTGCCTCTCTGTAACATTATTATTTTTTTCTCTAAACTTGAGATAGATATCAAAGTACACACACTTTCTCTTTCCTTTCTCACTCAGTTCTTGGACCTGTTGATAACAGCCTTCCCAATTACACACTGCTGCCATTGCTCTGCTGAGATGGTTTCACTGTTGCACTGATGGCACTAATAAGGTTCTAAATTTTGTAGCTGAGTCTAAAAGCATGGACAATTTTCTTTGGACAAACAAGGCATTGGGTGAATTGCTGGGGTTTTCAATGTTCTTGCCACTGTCATAACATGCTACAGTACAACATGACTTCGTGACTTAAGGTAAGGAATGTAACCAAATATGAATATATTTACCCAGATAATACATATTAACTGAATGCGAACACAAAAACATAAATGTAAACAGTAATAAGTGCATATATTTGTTTTGTCTTTTGTAAAAGGAGCTGCAGACTAGGTGTGTCACACGTTGCACAAGATGAAACAAAAACGTCACATGAGCTCAAGGTTGAGTCTAACACAACATCCAGTAAATAGTCATAAGGCTAATGAAACAAACAACTTTTGCTATAGACTGTGCCCACTCCGGGTTTCAATCTGACTATGAAAACAGAATATTTTAAGCACCTAACCAGTATAAATACGGTTTCAGATCTCTTTCGACATCAGTGAGCTACACGAAGTTCATTCCACTATGTGGGTGCCAGGCAGAGAAGAATCTTGAAGAGTCTTCCTTGGACCTAGAGGGATGGTATGTATTTACAGTAAAGCTGTGCTACACTGCAAAAATGTTAGCAAATTAAAATACTTTTAATAGCATTTTTTTATTATTAGATTACAAGAAACCAATAAAAGTAGAATAATACATGAAATAATAAAAAGTGGCATTTTTACTGTACAAACATTGTCAAAGGTATAATTTTGCAAATGCAATGAAGATTTTTCTTTGGTCTTTTCTTTGAACTTTTACAGTATACAAAATTCTGCAAACAAGTTCAAGTGAATATTTTTGGCATGTATCAAAAATGATTATTGGTAAATAACAGAAAGAGCTCTTTAGGAGTGGCATGGAATAAGTACAATTCCATAACTGGTGCAAATAAAGCCTAGGTACACACAAAAACTTCAAAACCTCTAGATAAATGGTATGTTGTCATATGGAATCAGTGTGTTCAAGAAAGAATATACATACACAGAAATGTTTCATCAAAGGGTAAAGGTGCAAACGTTGCATTGATTTAAAGTGATACTTCCCTGTAACTGTAAGTACACTAGCAAAATGGTCCTTATATTATAATAAAGCCACCAGTTTCTTTTCTCCAGTTTTTGCTTATTTGGCCTTGGCCAGTTCCCACCTACTATATAATACCAACTTGGAGGGTAAAAGTTTATACATAGTTTCTTACAGATCATTACCTTTGCCCATTTCTCCTGCTAAATTGAAAGGCTAAAATGAAATTTGTTGTTCCACAGGTGAGCAGTCATGGTAATATTTTCTACAAAAGGTTCTGGCCCAAACATACCGTATAGCCAAAGGTTTAAGAACAACTGATAATCAAATCCCAAGGTTACAAAACCATGGGTATCAACACAGTGTTTGTGCCCCCTTTTCTTTCATAACAGCATCCACTTTTCAGGGAAGGTTTCCCCACTAGATTTTAAAACGTGACTGAAATGTGTGATCATTCAGCTACAGAGCATTAGTATGGTCAAGCACTGATGTCAAGTATGGATATCTGGGGTGCAATCAGTTCCACTTGATCCCTAAGGTGTTCAGTGAGGTTGTGATCAGGGCTCTGTGCAGGTCACCTGAGTTTTTCAACCTTAGCCTTGGTAAACCATGCCTTTGTGGATCTTGCTTTAGGCAATGACATGATGAAACAGGTTTAAGGCCCTTTAGTTACAGTGAAAAGAAATATTAACACTATACCACACAGAGACATTCAACTGTGTATACAACTGAGTCCTTACATCTTTCTCGAAACAGTAAAGAGAAGACCCACATATGGGTGTGATGGGTACTGCAATAGGTGCATGTTAATCACAGATGAGCTTATCTGCTCTATTTGAAATGCACTCCCGAACCTTCCTGAGAGCAGACACTCGGTAAACAACACTGCTATCTTGAGCTTGATAGAAGTCATCATACACTGGCAATGGCAATGTGTGTGCTATTCAATCTGCATAATGACATCACTTATAGTATGAGTGTCAGTGTGGGGTAAATTACTAAGGAAATGTAATCCAGTACTGAATACAAATTCCATTAAGGCAGATGCAATCAGTAATGTAAATGTTCAGATTACTTAAAAAGTGTATCTTTATCTGATGCCTTTGAATTCTTTTCTAAGTACTTTGGATATAAATGGTTTGTGTGTATATACTGTGCACAATAATCCTGGCTTGGCATGGCTTGGATGGAAGTAATTACCAAAAAATGACAGCCCAGTGTAAAGTGCTGCTTTGCATGCATTAATAAAGGTCTATTACTAGAGTCAATTATCAGCAGTGGCATTGCATGCAGTGTTGGTACACCCATAGTTTCCACTTTTCATTACATCTATTTTATATTTTAAAACTCGATACACAAAATCACATTACTCCACAAATAT
>JAOVVF010000017.1:13755217-13767845 GCA_028565595.1 Duopalatinus emarginatus | reverse complement strand
TATACACACACACACACACACACACACACACACACACACACACACACACACATACATACATACATGTATAAAGAAAAAATAATATATCTGAAGATATTTTCACCTTGAAAGCTAAGTGCTCCAAGAAAAATCCAGCACCGTTATTTTTCTCAGACTCATGTCTGCTACCGACATTAATCCACAGGCCAACCTAGGAAACAAGCATAGGTATAAATATGGGTTTTAGTGATACAGATTTTTATCCTTCTTTTACATTTAAATGGCTTTTTATTACTACAGCTTTTATGTTTATTACAGATTACAATAAATAAATAAAATAAATAATTTTTCTAAAACAGCTGATGATGAAAATTGGTTTCTCACAGTGCAGGTGCCATGACCCGTCTCCTCTGATGCCACTCTCAGTCCATTCTCCAGCGTTGTGACCCGCGTTTCAGGAACACTCAGCAGGCTTTGAGCGTAGGACACGGTAGCCTGTCCCCGTCTCAGAGAAAGCAGAACAGGCTACAGAGAGAGAGACCGACAAGGAAAACACAACTGAAACATGACTGATCATTCAAGTCTGAAGACTGGCAAACATTAGAGGGAAATCACCATGCTAGGATGCAAGCATAATTGAGACAACAAAAATCTTGAAAGTTTGGAGAAGAAACTACAGGCTGGATTTGACAAAAAACACACAAAATAAAAAACAACATAGGATGACACTGAACCTGTCAGCCATTATCAGCCACTGGTACAGTAACCTACACAAGAGCATGCACTGATATTATTACAGTCAATAAGCTGTGTAGTACTCGGCCCTGATCCAAATCTTTATGATTACAGACTTTCTGAAATGGAAAAGCTACAGGTCAACAATATATGAAGATCTAGTGTGCTAGCTCTTCAGATCAGCTAGCCTGTACTGCAGCCCCAGATACGCGGCTCGTGCTGTATGACCTTGTGAGCTCTATGTATTTCACAACACTAACACTAGTAATTAACCCAAGTGCAAAAACACGGCTATTCACTTGCCAGGATCAGTGCGCTGATGAAGATGAACACAGTAACCAGTCTTTAACTAACCAGCTGATCTGTTGACCTTCTAATGTCGGCTAGCTAGCATTAGCTATACGGACCAGCTAGTTAGCCACTATGCTAATCCATCTAGTCCCGTGTTCTTTAACATTACAAATCTTCACACAGTATTGTATTTAAACAGTAGGTAGGAACATTAGTACAGTATACTTTGTGTTCTGTGATTTAATAGTGTTCTATATTCTACTTATTTAAATAAACGAACTTGAATGTAGCGGAGGACCAACGGAAGTCATGTGAATGACAAACGTGTACTGCAGACCACATTAACCAGCTTTTAGCCTGAAATACTTTATTAAAGGCTTCTAAAGAGTTTTTAAGACCATTAAATACACAATTTACTCACACTGCGAGCTTTAGCCAAAGCTTGGCCCACGGCTCCACCGAATCTGCACACGGACGCTGCCATCTTTTCCTTGTCGGCGGACTGAGAAGAGTGAACCGCGCATGCGCTGTATAGACGTCAAGGCCCCCGACCTGACATTACAATGTCAGTGGGAGAAACCAAGTTTTACATTCACAAATCAAAACTCCACAATATAATACCCACTTTTATTCACCTGTCTACTGTAAAACATTACATATCCTCCATTTCCTGCTCACTGAATAAGAAGGCTGACAGAACACTCATCCCTTTTTCTCTTTCTTTCTTATTTAATTTTATTTATCCTTTCCCCTGGTGTAACTACTGATCTGTATACACGAGATGTTTATACTTGATGTATACTTTCATATTCAGTTAAATAAAATTAAAAACAAAATCTGGGAGAACTGTACTTATGACTTATTATGTGTTATGTGTTAGATGTTTTATTTCTCTCATACACTCCCAAATATGGAGCATAGCAAACCCCCCAAATAGTATAGCAATTCCCCAAATTTGATCTCTTGTTAATAGATTTTGTCTCAGTAATGACCGATAAATTACATGAAATGTATTGAAACTATTAATATTTACAATTGTATTTTGAGTGTTTCATTATTTAGCCTATTATTATTATTATTAATAATAATAATAATAATAACAATAATATAGATATAGATATAGATATAAAGACATAGACAGACAGATAGAACTTTATTGTCATTGCTCATTACAAAGACAACGTGGGTTTTTGCTGGGCGCTCTGGTTTCCTCCCAACCATGGGATTGGTGCCACGTCAATGGGGTATTCCTGCCTTGTGCCCAGTAATTCTCGGTGGGCTCTGGGCAAACCATGACCCTGACAGACTAAGCGGATAAGTTAACGGATGTATGGATGTATCTGTGATATGTATATGCACATTGTGATCAAATGCTTTGTACAAAAACTATGGATAAACTGTAATATTCACAAAGCCATTTACAACTAGTAATACAGTTTTCCTCTCTCCCGGGGCAATATGCGTTTATCCGATAGATGGCGCCCTTTGACAATTATTTAAACCTAATGGCACGATGGCTGGAGTCTAACTGGGCAGTTGACGAGTTAACAACTGCTATTGTTATATATGACAATAATTTTGGATAATTTACTTTTATGTATTCAAATTGTCAGAGTACGTCCTAATAAAGTCAGAACTAGATCCATAGCCTAAATATGGTACATAGAAAAAAAAACCTTTTCACTGCTGGGTACTTTCCAAGTCAATGAGAAATAAGAGTCCACTCTCACAGATGGATGAGTAAGCATAGTACATAAATAAAGTCAAGGCTCATATTCCATATTAGGATTTATGTTTGGGTCCATTTCTTCAGGGACATGGAATTGCCAGCTACATCCAGAATATGGATAAAGAGTACTCAAAACAAATTCCATTGGCTGTTACAGACAGATGTGTGTAAGGTAGCAAATGACATTTATTCCAGAAGTCACTAAAGATGCGGTGGAGCTTCACATGCAGTCTACTGAAGCATTTGAATAGTACTTCAGATGGGAAGTGACTGGGCCTTAAAAGCCTGAAATGTCAGAGAAAGAAGGACTTCGACTAGATGTTGATCATTAGACGAGAATGAAAGAAGGTGAAGAGTTGCCTAGCTATGAAAGTAGGATTTTTTGTGTGTTTTTACAAAAAAAAAAATAGACTGAGTTCACCTGTTGTTTAAAACCAGTAGAACAGATGAAAGGTGGTTAAGAGCCTCAGGCCCAGTGATTAATGCTTTGCTTTGCCTATGCATTGTTCACTGTCTTTAATGTAAAATAACAGGCAGACAAATTTCCTATTCAGTATAATCTCCTCTCTTTGGAGTGATGGTATCATAATGAGGAGTTTATTGACTCTATTGCTTACTCCTCCACTCACCTGCTTTATGGCACAGGTGTTTCAACAGAGAGGCACAACAAGGCCACCTCAAGACTCACTACACTCTTTCTAACCACAGGCTAGTATGTTTGTTTTGTGTGTGTGTGTGTGCGTGTGTGTGTGTGTGTGTGTGTGTGTGTGTGCATGTAGGCTTGAATTAAGTCTGTTGTCATAGCTAGTAGATATTTGTGAAAGGTTTATAGGTCCTACATGGCAGAAAGCTGATGATGCTGGTCCTGGAAAAAATAGTTGTATAATAGCACTGAGTTGTCAGTTTGTCAGTTTGTAGAAAGCTCCTATCTATCAGAAGACAACTCTTGGGGAATGCATTTCTGTGTGGATAATCTAGTCAAGTCTGTGTGTGTACGTATGTGTCCTGTACATGGCAGCATAATGTATGCGCTATGTAGCTGACTCTGTATATACATATGAGTGTGAATGTACGATGATAAGCCTGTGTATTGGACCTTTGTATGAGAGCTCGAGAGAAACATCTCCAGCTTTCCTCCTACTCCACCTCCATCCCTGCATTCCAGGGAGGGAGAGAGAGAAACATCGAAAGAGAGACACAGAGAGAGAGTGCTCTGTGTAAGGAAGGTCACTCCCCGTGTCTTATAATCACAGAGGTCTATTGTCTGAAATTGAATGTTTTAACAATTGTGATGTCATAGTTTGTCATTCCCAGAGCTGGGTTGTACTGGGGTATAAACTGGAGCTCTCTCTCTCTGTGAATGTGTTTGTGTGTGTCCCTGCATGAGCATTTAAATAGGCAGCAACCACAACAGAGATGCACAAATTATTATGTTTTTTCAAAAACAGTTTTAGAGAACCTAAGTTTCTGATTTCCACATTTTTTTACATACACCGTTTTCGATTTTTTAAGGAAGCATGCTCATCTTCCTCTTTCTCAACCTGATCCTTAACCCCTCTTCTAGACTTTTCTTTGTTTTGTATTGTGTGAATAATGAGTAATCCACCCAGAGGTGGTTGATAGGCCACACCCTTTAACCCTCTCCTCATAGGCTGTCATTTGAATAGGTTTACATGCAATTTGAATGGCAGTTGAAGGGTTTGTGTGCTTCCCAGTTAATTTGACAAGGCATGCAAATCACAATTTCTCTTTTTTTTAAATAGACAGGTTTCTGTAAGCCCACATTTTTGAAGATGGTGGGACTTATGTGTGTGAGCAACAGCATGAATGGGTGTTTGTGAGAGCCTTATTTTCATAAAGTCAGTGCCAAACTATGAGGTATGTGGGGCCGATGACAAAAGACAGTGAGAATGTAATATGCCTATGTTGATGAGCTAAAAGGAAAAGCTAGAGTAAATTCAGTATTGTTAGAGTAAATAAACAGAGTATCATGCAATCACCACATTTCATTCATGCAAATGTCTTTTGTAGCACATAGACAGACATATTAGGAAATAAATATTATTTTGCATGTATACAGTATGTATGAATGTATGTACTGTATGTGTGTATATGTGTATATATGTATGTATGTACTGTATGTGTGTATGTGTACAGGTTTATGTAAAATATCAGGACACTTGCCACGTACATTGTATGGACAAGTTTACAGTCTTGGTGAAATGTCTGGGCGACACGTCCTGACTTTTCTAAATGTTTTGATTAAAAACTAAAGGAGCCAAAAGTTTTTCTTTTGGTTACTAAGGTTAAGGTTAGGGTTAGGCATAGCATTAATTACCTACATTTATCATTATGTTTACGGAACGTCCAGACATAGAGAGTAAAACCAATATGTGTGTATATATGTATTTATGTATGTGCTGGATGTGTGTATGTATGTGTATATAAAAATGTATGTATACATACCGCCTGACATACAGACTCTAGAATTATTGACATCATATTGAAAACAAGGGTGAAGGATTTCAGAAATGTGTGTGTGATGAGTGATATCTTGAGCACACAAGGTGACTGTTGCATTTTCACACATATTTTCTCACCCAGTGTGAGTAAACACCCCTAAACACTGATTTCAAAATGAAGTATCAGAATAATCAAGAAAACCAGTGCTTTGTCATTTAAATATCCAACCCACTTTACAGTAAGGTTTCCATGGCAACCGAATCAAACCTCAAAATCCAGCTAATTGAGACAACTGGGATAAAGTAGGCGCCTGATTTATACACCATCAATTACATGTTGATTTCTTCATTTTGCATAGGGTGCATTAAAATAAAAATATATTCACAGTAATCCTTCAGTTGGGAAATGTATATCTCTTGCCACACACTTATTTTTATTTGTCTATCACACAATTCCTTAACTGTCTTAAAGATCCCCCGCTTTGCACACTATTATATCTGTGCATGTGTGTGTGTGAACTGAGACAAGGGCTGGCAGGAGTTGACCAGCTACCGTTTCCAACCAACACAACTGTGGTTTGTTAGTGTCACCAGGGTAATGAGGCATAGATAAAGAAAACTTAAAGGTTTGCTCCAGCTGAGGTGGTGCCACTTTGTTAAATCATCTGTTTGCTTTGCAGTATATTTGGCTTATGTGGATCATGTCACCTTGACAGACAGATAATCATTGTAAGATAAGGAAAGTAAGACTAAAATGGCCCTCTCTGTTTATTTTAATGTATATACTAACACTAATTTAAGCAATATTTTAGATGTCTTGTTAATGTACAAAAATTGCAGAAGCATATAAAGCCATGCCTGTCATGGTTGCGAGAAAAAGAACCGATCAGAAATAAAAATCTTAGTTCTTATCTCTAAGTCCAAGCACAAGCCTCAGTTTCCTGTGTGCCCTTATGTGTGGAGATAATGCTGATACCAGTGCTAGTGATGCTCCCATGCTGTGCAGACCAGAGGAATCCTGAGACGCCTTGTACTAGCCTGGCTATTATCTAGTGGATTATTATTATTATCATCATCGGTTATGTGCTCTCTTCTCTGCCACCCACAGAGAGAAGGAAAGGAAGAGAGGGAGAGAAAGAGGGAAGGGGGGAAAAGACAGAAAGGAGGAGAGGGAAAGGAGAAGGAAAGAGAGGGAACAGAGGCACAACAGAAGTGTTCTAAATTTAGTGCCGGCTGGGCTTTTTTCTCCCTGTCCTTATAAAGCACTGTGGTGGAATTGGTCTGTGTGTGTGTAAGTGGAGTATCCCCAGCTTCACTGGTCCTTGTCAAAGAGGCAACAGAGCAACGGTCTGTTTGAACAAGCTTTACCTTTTGCTCTGCTTTTGGAAGTTTAGGCAAACAATATAAGGAGGGACAGACTAAAATAGGCAATGATCAAGAGAGGGGTTGGCGGAAACATAAAAACAAAAGGAGCAAGTGCACATGAGTGAGATAATGAAAATGAAAGAGTGAAGGAGATAAAAAGAGAACTATTTCGTCCTGGCATTGTAACAGGAAAGAGATGCCTTTGGCTTCTGTGAGCATTTATGAAGTACTGCAGCAGCATGGCTTCCTTCAGGGGATTCTTTGTTGTCTTTGTTTAGAAAACTCTGTCATGTTTGCTCTTTAAATTGTGACTTAGCCTGATTGGGCAGTCCTTGCTCCCTGAAGGAGATCAGACCAGCTAGCGTTATGTATACTTTTTTAGGAATAACTGAAGTTGGCTCTTTGTCAACAGTTCTTTTTGGCACAATTAGTCCACTGTTATAATGTAACAAAACATGTTTGAAATTCTGAATCCAGTAACGTGGAAAGAATGCTTCACCAGCAAGTCAGGCTGATCAAGTTAGAGGGAACACACATACACACTCACCTCTCAGTCAACCACTCCTGATGACTAGATGACCCTCCAAATGTCACAACTGCCATTTCCAGATGATTAGCTGTTTGTGAAAGACAGCAGTGACAATACTGAAGCATTGTAAAATGATCCTCAACCTCCTTACACCTGTCATCTTGTCCTGACATGTCATACTGTCATATAGGGAGGTCTTTCCCCTGAAAAGTGCAATAAAGAAGAAGGAAAGAGAAATATTGATTGTTGTTGGCGTGCTCATCATGATGTCATGATTAGTGTCAGGATTGTGTAATTTATATGATATGTGCTTAAGTGTGTTTGTTTTTTGTGTGCATATATTTTCATGTGCTGCATAGCAATCTTATTTTGATATTTTTTTCTGAACATCAGCCTGCCTAGGGACAGCAAATAAAAGTTAGTCATTTGGCTGGATCAGAGATTTTCTATTACATCATAAATACTGGCATTGATTAATGTGTATAGTTCGTGTTATATAGAAGGAGGATGATATGTAAGGAATAAAATACATTGGGTTACTAGGCCATTACAGGACAATAGTCTACACCAGAGTAGTGTGATTACCATGGCAAATCTGATTATTTTCCTACCCTACTACACCCTGAAGTTTTTTATTCATCTTTTACCACAATAAATCTTTTGATTAATCCTATGTTATGGGATTTAATGTTGTGGAAAGTTCCTGTTATCATTTAATGTTCTCTTGAAGTTAATAAAAACTAAAACCGCAAAGTCCTCTATCCTTAAGACTTTCCTGTAGTTGACTAGGGGGTATACCAAATCTATTTATTATTATTAGTCATTTATGTAAAATGTGCATTGCCAGTTACCATAGAAACAATTTGAACTTCAGTCAGGAATACTGTCAGAGCCCTCTGAGTTAACACCATCTGAATCATAATTCCACTTTAAAACATTCTGTGTAATAGAAATCCTCTTATACCCCCCTTCTGTCTGTACTTGTAGGTGTAAGGTGGTTAACCCATTATGCTAGACAGCTGCTGTTCTGTGAGAACAACAATTTGATTGTTGGCATCAGGTGTGATGTGTACTGCAGTTAATAGTGCATGCAGTTGGTGTTGTCCTACACCATGCCCATATGCATACACAGTTACCCATACAAATCCATTTTCTTGACTGAAATATATATGGACATTATTGCAGCTACATATAAAAGTGAGTGTATTTGAGAAGTGGAGTAGAAGACCTTAAACCAATGATGACTTTCAGTTTTCTTTCGTGATAAACATGTAATACTGCCACAGAAATGAACAGCCAGTTTCAGTTTTGGCAATGCATATGTCAGAGTAATTCTTGATTTGTGTTAGTGTGACACCATGAGTGAATCATAAATGCTAATACAGTTTTTGTTGGTCATGAATATTTTTGCGTAACTTTGTCTGAAAATGAATTCTAGGATTTATGTTATATATGTGTTTTGTGTTATCAAACGCAAACGAGTGCTTAACCACATAACCACATTTTTCCCCACTGAAAAAAGGTCATCTGAATTACTAGACCTTCAACTTAATATATAACAGTGAATGAAACACAAATATGTTTGACCTAAACATTTTTTTTATTCTTCTTTTATAAATAGTCTGCTTGTCCATTGTCAAAAGCACTGCAAATAAAACTGAATTGAAAACGAGTTTTTAAGTTGCAGGCTCTTTTTTTTAGTACAGGGAAGCCTGGCAAAATTATTGTTTGTGATAATCACACACATTCGCTCGCTCCATAGATAGATAGATAGATAGATAGATAGATAGATAGATAGATAGATAGATAGGATTAGGTTGAAAAATTCCATTGTCTCTATTAATGTATGTGTTTTGTATGTATTTACGTATTATGTATGTGAGTCTGTGTGAGTCTTGTGTAAACGTGGGAGTGTAAGCACCTGTTGGGCCTCATTGCATGGACTTGGAGGAAGTTCAATTGGGGGAGTGTAGAGGAGGCCCTGTCTGCCCTGAACACATGCTAACCACAGATAAGGACATAGAGCAGAGTAAAGCAAATGTGAGAAATAAAAGAGCGAAATTAGATCTTCATTCTTATAAGACATCACATATATACATAATAAAGCTATCCATCCATAAATACATACATTACATACACCTCCTTTTTAGACAATAGGATCTAAGTGACATATCACAGAAAAATACTCAAACTCATCTGCTGTGCTTTTTTTTACTAGCAGAGTGCTGAATACCTCCAGTATTTCATGCTGCTTGTCTAATACTATTCATTGACCAGTAGATCATTTTATGAATCACAGAATAATAATCCATTTTTTAAAGGACACAGCCGCCATATTATGGCTTACGTATGCTTGTTCAAAACCAATGACTTAGCAATGGCAATTTACCTACTTATAATTCTGAAGCTATATTTTCACATCACTGTTTACATGGTCAATGTGCACACTTCCAACATGAAACATCTTTTTTTTTTATACATGTGGGAACTAAAACTTAATTGCTTCATGAATACTGGCTATGTAGTGAACGTGCTGTGAATATTTAAAAATCGAAAAAAAATTTAATGTGTGAGTAATAGTTTACTAATGTTTTACACTTATATGCAAATGCTATATACAAATGTTATATAATGTCATAGCTATACAAAAAATGTTTGGTCACTAATTTATATTTTATTGAAAATTCACAAAACAGCAGTTTCTTCATTGATGCACACTTGAATAATTAACTAATTAAAATAATACATTATTATTATTCTTATCATTAATAATAATAATATTAATAATAATATATTGTTATTATTATTACTATTTTTTAATTATATTATTCTTTTAAGTAACTAAATTATAATTATCATTCAGTTATTTCCTGAAGCATATTATTCAGTAAGCAAGATGAATTATTTAGTATTACACTGAAACTCATAGGAAAGGTATAGTCAACAACTGTAACAGCAGTGAGAAGCACAACCCTGGACCCACTGATAAACCATATAAACACATGCAAATGTGTTTATCCCCATGCAGTAAAGCCACAAACATGGTCTCTGTTTGTACCTTGCAAAATGATATCACTGACCACCATATGATTCATGCAAGGAAACTGAACTGAGTCATTCAGGGTTTTTTTGGATGTATTTATGTCTCATTATTATGCCATCTATCTCTTTCTCCCTCTTTATGTCTCACACTCATATAAGATCTTTGTTTTACTTATCCAGCATAAACTTAGCCATTTTAACCAAATTGCAAATTGCATTCTCCTTTTGAGTCTGGTTCCTGTCAAGGTTTCTGTCTCCTGTCATCTTTGGGAGTTTTCTGTTGCCACTGTCACCTCTGTCTTGGTCAAATCTAAATCTAAATCAAGATTTCTATAAAGGAACTTCAGTTTAAACATGCTATACAAATAAAATTGAACTGAACTAAAGCAGATAGATTATATATACTGAAAGACTATGGCCTACAATATAATGTGGATTCCTACACTTAAATTTAAATATGATTAACATACAAACATAGCTCAAATTTATTCAAAGTAGCACAGCATGTTGTTAATATTATCTGCTTTCATTATGCATCTGATATTGCTCATCTTATCTCTACAGGTATAGTAATTATATTCCATTCACTCCAGATACTGAGGTGTAAAAGGAAAGAATGTGATTGAGATATAGCATCTGTCAAGAGATAAGATACATTAAGCAGCAAGGTTACTGTCATTTCTCGAAGTTGATGTGTTGAAAGCAGGATAAATGGGCAAGTCTAAAAATCTGAATGACTTTGACAAGAAACAAATTGTGATGTTTAGATGACTGGGTTAGAGCATTTACAAAACAGCAGGTCTGGTGGGATGTTCCGTATATGAAGTTTTTACTACCTACAGGTGACAGGGTAATGGACACCCAAGACTTACTGATGTGTACAACATATTTCTGAAAAGGTTAATGCTTGCTATTATAGAAAGATGTCAGAAAACATAATGCATCACAGATTGCTGTGCATGGTGGCTTTGTAACTGCAGACCGGTCAGAGTACCCATGCTGACCCCTGTCCACTGTCGAAGGCACCTACAGTACAATGAACATGTGAGCATCATAACCGGACCATGGAGCAATAGAAGAAGGTTGCTTGATCTAAGAATCACATTAGTTGATTAATCATGTGGATGGCTGAAACAGATTCACTGTGGGAAGAAGGCAAGTCTGCTTTGTGATGCTTTGGTCAATGTTCTGCTTGGAAACTTTGGCTTCTTGCATTCATGTGATTGGTACTTTGACACGTGCCACCTACCTAAACAGTGTTGCAAACCAAATAAACCCCTTCACGGCAACTGCATTCCCTAATGGCATTGACAATAACGCTCTCTGCCATACTGTAAAAAATGTTCAGAAATGGTTTGCGTAACATGACAAACCTTTGGGGGACCAACAAAAAATTATGCAGCAAGTGGGACCTCACAATATTTTAAATGAGGTTTCAACATTATGGCTGATCTGTGAGTAAGGGAATGACTGTGTAAGTGTGTGAAAGTTTCAACCACAGAGAGTGGGTGTCTCTGAGCCTCCCCTTACCACCCATTTCAAACTTATCTTACCTTTATCTCAGTTACACAGCCAGTAACAACAGGCACAGGCAATAAAACGAGGTGGGCTAGTGGCCTGGTGTCGCCATCTTTGAGTGGTTCACTAAATATAGTGTCTATACTATCTCATGACACCTGAGTGTCTCCAGACATTAGCCAGATCAGACTAAGGCTAATCCAAAGGTCTCTACAGCAGGATTTGATCTGCAGTGACCACAGATCAATCTCAATGACTGAGAAACAGAACAGACTAACTGTTTTGTGAATATACAAATAAACAGTGTGGTATGCCTTATAGACCTATTTGCTTAACTAAAAAAAAAAACAAAATCAGAATGCATGGTATTAAGTGAGACCAGGAGCTCCTAGACATGGGAATGGCTTTATGTTAATGACTGTCACGTATTAGGCAGTGTGGCTTTATGAATAGAAAGTGTTTAGTAGCTTAGACATATCATGGCTAATACAGCACAGTGGCATATGTATGTCAATGATTCAGAATAAAACTTTTCTTGTGGCTTTTCACTCTGGTACTCACTTCAACCCAGACTCCCCTTTTATCGTAATTGTGCAGCAAGGGGAGCAGGCAAGGGGAGCAGGAAGAGAGGCAAAAGTGATTAAAGATTAAAGGGAAGTAACATAACAGTCAGACTGTAGATATGACAAAGGGAGAGGGCAATAAAATCAATTCATTTCCATGAAAATAGAGAAGTATAAAGACCACAAGGTGAGGAGTGAGGAAGAAGATAAGTGAGCTCTGTTAAGAAGAAGACCCTTCAGATATACTTGTGATGCATTTTTGAACTATAAAACAAAGAACATTATATACATTAAAAACATTCCTCCTGCTCCCCAAACCCTGCATACACTGTGACCCCCCTGATCTTCTTACAGTCTCATCTGACCCACCATGGACATGGACAGTCTACAATACACCATAATGGACAGATGTAGA
>JAOVVF010000017.1:13712702-13723102 GCA_028565595.1 Duopalatinus emarginatus | reverse complement strand
ATTTATAATTGAGTTCACGCTACATGCAGTCTTCATGTATAGACCATTTCCTATTTCCCCAAATATTAAAAATGACATCACACTCATGTGAAATAACTTCTACAACTATCTTCCTGAGAACAACGTATAAGCTGCAGTGCCCGAACTTTTCCATCCTTACTGGAGCTACAATTGGAAATCAGAGTTCTAGTGTTACTTGCCTATATGAGCCCTTTCTGTATCTGTCTATGAATCTGTGTCATATACTTTCATATAAATAAGCAATATAATCAAAGGCTTAGTAGATAGTATGGTGTCTTATATATTGCTGGTACGGCTAATACAACGTCAGCACACGGGGGCAGATGTGGAGTACTTGTGTAATTAGAATCAATAGCAAAATAGTCAATAGCCTGGATACAGCACAAGAGACAAAGAAATGCCTTTCTTCTCCTGCAGGCTTTTCCAGACATGAGAGAAAGCAAGGAGCCATGTGAGGGTAGAAATACTAGTGGGTGAGAGAAAGAAAGAAAGAGGATGACAGATGTAGTAATAAATGAGTGGAAACATCATGGCCACCTAGGCAAAGGACAACAGGGGATAAATATAATAGGATTGCATTACTATTTAAAGCCGTCTTGGACAAGAAGTTTCCTCAGAGGTTGCAGCTGTCTCTGAGCCTCAGTTACTGGGCATAGGATGTATTTTGTCTGTCTGTCTGTGTGTGTGTGTGTCTGTCTGTATACAGTGTGTTCCTCTCACCTTCACAGCCTTTATTTCAGCAGGGGGTTAGTAGGGAATTCTTTTCCCCTCTCTGATCTGCTGTTTAGTTTTTAAAGAATCACAGATGGAAGGCGTTAATCCTGTTACTTACGCTTTAGTTGTTGTCTACTTAATGGCATGTATTTTTATCTCTTCTCCCACTCCTGCTCATTGTCTAGGGACATTGGTGTAAATTTTGAGGATGACTTAATGTTCCTTTCAATGAGCTTATTTGGGTTGCAAAAATAAATTGAAACAAAATACTTTCGGATGTACATTGGCACATATTGTAATCACCAAGGATCCCAAGTGAAGCAGTAAAACATGTGCACACACACATACACACACACTTGCACACATATAATTGAAGGACAGCAGCTAGAGGATTTTCATTTTCACACTTCTTTTCTTTTCCTTTCATCCTTTAATCAATATTCTTTCTTGCCTCAACTGTAAAACAGGCATCAGCACTCACAAATGGCCTGGCTGTCTTTTTTTTTAGACAGAGGGAGAGAGATTTACAGACTGACAGACAAAAATGTGCTTTGGTGCAAAGGAGGATCCCACTGCAATGCTTTCATTAGTGAGAAAAAAAAGAGTAACCACACAGAGAGTAAACATTACATCTGCATAAATAGGAGAAATTGTAGTAATACCACCAAGAAAGAAAGCTGTCCTTGTCCACTCATTACCTATACAAACCCTTAAAAGAAATTAGGCACAAGACGGCCTTCTGTGGCCTCTACCCAGTCTGGAAAGGCATTTATTATTTATTTATCTAACTACAGTGAAGGCCAGTCTAGGTCTCTGTGTGATTTACAGTAATTATTGGTGATATGACAGGATCGGCCTTGATGATGAAGCCTTGTTGCTTATTTGGTGACACTGTCTATTTAGCAGGGTAAGATTAGAATGTCTGTTAGCTATGGGTCTATATAAAACTTTGAAACAATAGAACACCTGTGCACAGGACTAATGGTAACTCTAGTATAGGCCACACATGTGCTACCTGTACTGTACTCACTGTACTGTGTCCTCATGTCTGCTTCACACACATACGTCCACCAGCTGGCCACAGTTGATGAAATTGATGGGATTGTTAACAACACAATCATTGCAGGTGACTGAGAGAGTGTCCTGCCCTAATTAACCATTACTGCCAGCACACACACATATATACATACACTGGCCTTCCATCTGTACAGAAGCAGTCTTTGGTGAGTAAGTACACACAACCAGGATAATTCCTCTAAATGTATGCCAGCTGTGTGTACAGTACAGTTCATGTTGTGTGCTTGCAGCTATATGCAGTAATATATTATTATTATTATTAGTAGTAGTAGTATGTTTTTTATTTTTATTTTTTTTAATTTTTTTTTTTTTTTGGGGGGGGGAATGGGGTTTAAACTAATATATACATTCATGTTATCCCTACCAGAGCATGGGTTTCCTCTGGGTTCTCTGGTTTCCTTAAATCATGCTGGTAAGTGTTCTTAAGTATGTAAGTATTGTCCTTAGGTGGTCCCAAGTACTTCTGCCTAATGCCTCTCCAGTGTTCTCTCTGACCAATGTTCTCTTTCTGTGTGATGTTGGTTACCTAATAGTTTCGAAGGTCTGAAACTTCTGAAGCATCTGCTTGTTCTCATTAGCAGGTACATAGAGAGTTGAGCACCGCTATGGTGCGCGTGTATGTGTATTTTCGTCCCTTTCTCATTATTGCTCTGCACCTCTCATGGCCTGTGACAAAATCTGTGGTGATACTAATAGGGGCTCTAATTTTACATACCCACTTTTCCCTAGAAATATTTTAGAGCACAGATTTAGCACCGTTTCCTCCTCTCTCCCTCTTTCTTCAAGGTTGAGGTACTTTCAAGCCAGATTTCTAAGTTTGTTCGAGAATCTAGTGTAAATATGGCTATGAATCACCTACTTACTATAATGCTACCGCAAATCTGTTGTGTTCAAATGTTTGTTCTTCCACTGAAATCTAATGCAGAGAAGCAATGCAGCTGCAATCTTTGAGTTCCTGAAGATTATATACTGAAGATATCAGATGCTCTGTATCTAATGAGTGGAGTGTCTGAGGCTGAGAGTAAAGTGCTACTAGCTCACTCTTTTTGGTGAATTCCTCAATCATTATAATACCTTGGATTCTGCACAATGCACAGTGATAAGGGTTGTTAAACACCAGTTACCTCACAGAGAGATCAGGATATGATTTAGTCATCTCTGTGTCATCTCAGATGACTGTCATCTAATTTGATTATTGGACAGAAGGTACAAGTTTAAACTGAGACATTGTGAAATTCAGAAAGAGAACTGTTCATCTGACAGTAAAATGACTCAGTGTGGCTGTAATAATCTGACTCAGACAGTGGTTCAAACAAACAGGAGGAAAACTCGGTCTAAAGCAAATTTCACAATGTTTAGAAGCATGAATTTCCCTAAAAAGTCTAGTCTAGTAGTGTTTAGTGTGTAGTCTTCTTTCCTAGACAAAAACATTTCACATCTTCTTTTTTATTTCTATATTGTATTTTTGTACTGTATGCCACTGTATTTACTTGTCTATTGTGCTTTTTTTCTTTCTTGTTTTTTTTGATAGCCACACACCAATGCACAAAGTCATATTCTGTATATGTGACATCATACTTGCTCAATAAAATTATTCTGATACTCTTTTTTTTACCTTTTCTTGTTCAAATAGTGTAATCAGTTAACCCTAATTAAACACACAGACCTCACTCCTGAGAAGTCTGTGTCGTCACATCTAAAAGACCCAGAAGCTCTCGTTCACAAACAATGGACCAAACTGGTTGAGCCAGTTGTCCTGGACCTGATCTTCAGTCGCCCCTGTCCAGTTACACATATCACTGCTACCCCACTCAATTTCTCCAATCATTGTTGTGTATTGTTTTCCAACCCAACTTCATATTCTAGATCAGTCTTTTTCCCCATTCACCAAAACTTCCTCTCTGTCTCCTCTTCCTTCATATCTTCTTGCACCCCACCGTCCTTTTCAGACCCCGACTTCATGGACCTCCTCTGCTAAAACCCAGGAGGATTTCTTGCCCTGTTCCTTGGTTACTGGCTCCTCCTGCGCTGTCCTCCCTAACTGCTTAAAACCTTTTTTACTGGGTAGATGTGCCAGACCTTTAATCCTATCTCAACGTATAATATTTATATTCTGTATTCCCCTTTCTCTTACACTGGCACAGATTCTGCATGCCATCTTGTCCTGCCATCCTACCCCCTGCCCATACTCTCCATCCATTGGCTTCCTGTCACTGCAAGCATCAGATTTAAAACACTTGCCTACACGGCAAAAAATAGACCAGCACCCACCTAATGTAAAGCATTTATCACACCCTGCACTGCACTCCCTCTGTTCCCCTAGCACTGCTCAACTGGTCCTACCGTCTTTCAGTGTTCAAGGACGGCATACAAAGAAGGTGGTGGGATGAACTTCTTCCAGATGACCAAACAGCTGAAGACTCACAGTCTGACATGTCTAAAAACCTATCTATTCCTGAACTACTTGAATTAATTTGTCTGTATGCTTCTTTTACTATATTACCTCCAAAAAAAAGAAGTTGTTTTGGTTAAGGGTATCTGCCACATGCCATAAATGTAAAATGTAAATGTAAACTACATTGCTGAGTGCTGGTGGGAAGCCTGACCAGACTAGGATGCTTTTCTCTAGACACAAGGATTGCAAGTAAACACACCACAGATGTAAGAATGAGTGGGCATACAATGAGTTGCTGAGGTTGCTTGTAGTAGGCGGCTGGGTGAACCTGGAAATAAATAATACCAGGAGAGCAAATAAGGGGAAGGCTTAGCAATCTGGCCGGGGGGTTTATATTTTAAAACGTTGTCAGAATTCACATGTAACGTAACCTATAAAATTTTTTATATTTACCCTGTAAGCCTTTATTCAGCTCTGTATTGAAAATGCTGCATGTAGTAGAAGCTACTAATGGTACTGTAAATACATTATATATTCTTGTTAACATAGTATTAGATTTTATAAAGTCCAATAAGGTTACCACAAATAATTCCCATTGGTGGCTATTGGTTACTTATTGTGCTTGTATGATTGTATAGTATTTTCTGTTATTCTAGTCCATGGGTATTTAATTAATTCTCGGTAATGTCCAGTTAGAGTTAAATTTCCTTAAGCCGAAGTCCGGAACATCATAATGTCTAACTTGTCATGATTCAAAAACCTATCTCATATACTGAAGTAGCCTGAAGTTATATCAACATTTTATGTAATCAAAAACTAAATATCAAACCAAATTACAGAACAATTACAATTCAGTATATTTCATTAATATTTGCTGTCACAATGAACTGGATGAATCATAAATAACAAAGTGGGTTTTCTGTGGGTTCAGTTCACTTGAGTGGGTATGATTATTTACTGTTTCTTGAGATCAGACTTAAGTGGGTATGATTATTTTCTGTGTCCTGAGATCAGACTTGAGTGAGCCTCAGAACATATGAGACATGTTGGTTTAACTGTCCTTGTGAAGAATAAACATTCCTGGTTATAACCTGGTGTGTCTTCTGAGTCTTCTGTGTGTGTGTGTGTGTGTGTGTGTGTGTGTGTGTGTGTGTGTGTGTGCTCTAACTCAGGCCTCCACGCTTGTCATAATACACAGATCTGATTGGTGTGATATTGACGACGCATGCGAAGGGTCTGCTGAAGCTACACTAGCTTGTTGTGCTGGTTAAATTAAAAACACTGTTTTACTGTTTTTAGGCCCCGGGCTGGAAAGGACAACGTTTAGGTCCAGAACCGGACCGCAGTTAGCCTATTAGTGACCACTGTTCTAGACTAAATACTGCCAATTCATAGACCATGGCTCCCCAGTTGGAAGTGGTGTTACTACACAAGCACCCAATTTAAGTATTACAATTTGCATGGTCTTAATTGTTTTCAAACTTATTGCTTTTTGTTTTACAAAAACAGCTGACTCATTTTTTGAGTGACATGGATATCAGAATGTCTAGACTTTTTCCTGTAATCAGAGATGACACTACAGCAGTGTATAAACTTCCATTTTACTCCATGCAGGATCAAGTGACTGGATCTTGTGATTTATGCCTTTTATCACTGCCACTAAAAGGCGGTCAGGTGGCATAGCACAAGGTATTTCTGCATATCTTTGACCACACTGTATGGCCCTTATTATTATGGATTTTCCCCTATATTACATCAGTGTAAAATGATTCCAGCATCAGATGTGTTCCTTCAGTGTAAGACTGATTGGATTTTTCTCAAAAGTTTTTTTATTTGTCTGGCCTCTTTTTCATGTGCTATACCAGTATGTCTTTGCATTTTGAGACTGCTCCAGCTCTGGCAAAACACAGTGCAGGGTTTCCTTTCTGGCATAAGAGTGTGAGAATATACTGCCACAAAAAGATCACACTGTCCCGCCTACCATCTCTATGACAACCCATTCACAGCTCACCAGGTTACGATGACGGGGAATGCTCGTCTGCTACTAGCCTGGCACTTCTGGACTACCCAGTCCTCTGTTTTCTACACTCCCGACCTACAGTTGTTCTTAGTCGTGTAAGATTTGGCTTCTTTATCTTTTTATTTAACTTTTTGTCCTTTTTTAAAATCCTTTTCCGGCCTGATTTATTACCCCAAATCTTTATTCATGAGCCATTTTCCTGCACATCACAGCCACTTAAATGTCAGAATGTAAGACTTCTTCCTTTCTTGTGCCTGGTTTTCTTTCCTGGCCTAATATTTCCCCTCTCCTTTATCTTCCGTTTCTCCTTTTAGAGTCAATTATCTTTTATAGGCAATTTTCCTGTCAATACAATGATTAAAGCCCAGTTCAGAGGCAGACACTGCCTGATCCATGTACAATACTCCATGGACATTGATGGCTCTCTTATTCAGGAAATCATTTGATGAAGCATAACCATGAAGATACAACAGTCCTCAGTGCAATTAAGAAAAACAGTCCTCAGTGCAATTACTTCTCTGCCCAATGCAAGTAAGGGGATAACATACGTTTGATCTCAGTAGCAGCTGGTCTTGTTTCTGAGCTTACAGACAACTCTGTTCCTATGGCACATTAAAGAAACAGTTTTATGTGGGAGCTTGAAAGCTTACACCTTTGAACATATGAATCATAGCACAACTTTTGAGTTTTGTACCCCCCATAGAGCTTGAGATCTTCAGTCCAAGTACATCTATTTATGGTTTCTAGCTGTTATTTGCAGTGTCTCCTATTCCAACGTTTTCTTATCCAATTATTTGAGTACAACAGATGGAGATTTAATTTAGAGTAATAAGCAATAAGCAGCTATGCCACTGAGCCACAAACTGCCCACCTGGCAGTCTACATAGGAGTTTGTAGTTTAAGTACTAGTAACTAAAACTAAATGCTGAACGAGCCGCATTACTGCTCCTGTATTGTTTTGTCAGTGGAAGCAATTCTCAGGATACAGGGTCAAATTAAAATTTCCCCATCTGTTTGTCACATAGTCATACAGTGTTAATTAGATATAGATGCTAGGCTAAATCTCAGGTGATCGCAACATTTCAGACATGCCAACTGTTTGGAAAAAAGAAATTTGCACCAGTCTGAAAACACATGCATCCACCAACCTATATATGCAGGCATATATTATACCAGAATGAGGAGAAGCCACATGAATTCTGACATAAGATTTATATTAGAGATACGTGATTAATGAGTGCACACACATACTCAAATGACAATGACTCCCTTGATGTTATATGCTCCACCACTGTACACCCTCCCCCGCCTCCTGAGCTCAATAATTAATGTACAGGAGATTACAGCTCCATCTCCAAGTTGGAGATCTATAGCAATGTGGCTACATTTGACTCACAGTGTCGCACTAGAGAGGTGGAAATAGAGAAAAAGGCTTGTCTGAGGTCAAATTGATCCCTTCATATTGGTGTTTATCTTGCATCAGTTTGCAAGGACTAGGAAGCTGCAGACAGATATGATTTCAAAGTGCTGGCCATGCACGCCTGAGAGAAGTCCAGCCGATTTAAAAAAAGGCACTGTTGATGCTTTATTTGAAATTGTTGACATACTTTGAGGCTTGTCTAGAAACGTATAAATGCAGTTGACAGTTATCAATATAAAGGGCTTAATGTTTGGGTAACAAGTTAGCTCTGCTTGTGCAATAAGATTTTATAATATTAGCTAGTCTATGATTTTTTTTTTTGCTGAGCTGGCTAGTTTGATATGGTGATAAATAATATGGCTTATAGTTATTATATACTTAGATGTATTATATATTTATATTTTTAAAACATCATTTTTAAATCTTCTTACTATATCCTACTATTTTCAACCTACCCTTCATGTAGCCAAATAAATACAAGCATTAGTTTCCCAGTTACAAATGTTACTATTGACTTGTAACCATAGCAGAGGAATGACTAATGTGATAGTTTACCAGTTGGCAGTAATCCCAGGGATATTTCTTAGCAGCGAGATATATGAAGACTGAACAAATTCTATGTGAACCTTTTCTTGTGCTTCATAAAAAAGACTGAACTTCCTTCAGAAACAGGGAATGTTTCTGAAACATACTACCTGTGGAACGGTCCACAATTCTGTTGCATGACTTACCAGATGTCCTTAAGAACACTGAGATCTTATTAGTTAGGTGGGAATAGCAAAACCCTAAACTCAGATGAGTGACTTTAAACATGTGTGGTGGTGCATTGTCCTGTTGAAAGAGGCCAAACCCATCAGAATGAATGCAGGACATGAACTGATGTAAGTCAGTCAGAAAGGTGGTACATAAAGTTTTTCCTGTTAGACATGTTTGTAGATTTACCAGGGGTACAAAAATATTTTTTTTAGCTTTTTTTTGCACGTAATTAGCTGCATTTATCAAATAAAAAAAGGACTGAGCAAATTGTTGAGAGTTAAGCTGTTACTAGTAACACATTTTAATTATTATATCCTTCAGGGAATTAATATACTCAAAGTGTGGGAAAAAGGGCATGATGCCAGTTTATGTGCATTATGTTAAGAAACAGGAAGTAGCCCAACAATATGTGCTGAAATCCCTCAATATGTAACAGACAAGTGTTACTGCACCACAGACATACAGATATAAAAAGCCAATCAGCCAGTACAATTCAGAAGGCTGAACATTTCCATAACAGTTAAGCTATTGCAAGGTGAAGCTTGTGAACATACCAGATAACAACAGTGTAACAACAGAAGTAGGCTTATTTTACTCTTAAAACAGCTTAAAATTTTCAATCAGGTAAAGATTTACAGAACTTATTTTACCACTTGCAGCTTTAACAGGTTTTGGCACAGGAGGCCTTCAGTGAAAGGCCTTCAGTGAAAAGTTAGGACTCCAAGAACCCCTTTGTCAAAGACTTGCACAATACAACTAACATGTTTCTTCTAAGAAGTAGAAAACCTGTGTACAGATTGAAGTTGAAAGTGTAAGTTGAAGTATGTGTCCTTGGAGCTGAATATATTGAAAGCACTAAGATGACTGTAAGCATCAATATCATATTTTTTCTGAAAACAAACAAAGAAATAAAAATTACTAGCTTTATAAGAACCTTGTGATGCTCTCCCTCCAAACATGACATGCACAAGTTACAACACATTATAAGGTCTGCAGAAAAGTATTAATCCACCCACTAGACTTGACCTGTTTAACACCAGAACCAGACGGCGAGCCAAGAAACTCTCTGCTGAATCCTCGCATACCAGTACTTGCCTATTAAAAGTCATTCTCTCAGGCAAACAAGTCAGCCAGATAAGGATCAAAACAACCAGACACAGAACCTCATGATGCCTGTGAGAATGGTATGATATTTTTTTTTACATTACCATCTGTTCATGTACTTCAGTCTAATTCCTTATTACATTGTACCTGTATTCATCTTTTTCTTATAAATGTGTTTCTCATAGCAGAACAGGCAAAAACTCACTGTGACTGTTTGCTCTTTGTTTCTTGTGAGTGTGTAGCAATCATTAGATATAATTGTGGCTTGTAGTGCTTTTTAATCGGCTTGTGCATTTTTTTTTTTACATTAGGCAATAACTGGGGGAAGTTATATGTCTCTAATGGTACACAGATTATATGCACAGAAGCTGCTAGCCCCTGAAGATACAATATGACAATATGAAGTCCTCGCTATCCAGCTTAATGGCTAACTGTTCCACAGCTATAAATTTTGCAGATAACAGCATGTAGATTCATTTGAGCCTGTACTGCCGTGGAATTTTTTAAAAATCTGGTCACTTGTTAATTAGCTAGGAAGCAACAATTAGCTATAGATGTTAGCTTCTGTTACTGTTAAAACCAAACTCTAGCCAATCAAATGTCCATTCCAGTATTTGCTCCCTGGACAATAAATTAGTTTAAGGACTGCTGCATCTTTGTTTTGTCATATATAAAGTAAAGTCCTGGACGTTTGACTGTGGCTCAATTTGCCCTTTATCTATTCAATGGTACAAACTGGATACCAAAAAAGTTGGGACACTAAACAAATTGTGAATAAAAACTGAATGCAATGATGTGGAGATGGCAAATGTCGATACTGAGAGAATGTATCATTTTAAGGGAAAAATATGTTGTTTCAAAATTTCATGGCGTCAACAAATCCCAAAAAAGTT